>OVAQ01001023.1:0-21823 GCA_900406345.1 Erysimum cheiri | reverse complement strand
GTGACAGAGACAGAGATAGAGAGAAGCGTCGCAGAGAAACGACGAATCTCAATCCAAGGGCTATGTATGTGCCGGTTGCCAATCGGAATCAGAATAGTTTAACATGTTTTTTTTGTTTTTTTTTATTATGATTGAAGCCCACAAAAATTAAAGCCCATTAAACTTAACGGTCCAGGATTGAGGCGAACATGGGAAACGACGTCGTGTGAGAAACACTCGCCAAAAAAAAAAAACGGTAATTTGACTACATTTTTATCATTTAAAAATAAAATTAACACGTCACCAAAAAAATAAAATAATAAATAAAAATAAAATTAACACTGGGTTGGCTGTATAGTGACACTGACAGTTTAACACACCAATGTCAAAGGTCAAAAATTAATATTACACTAGTTATCCAATGTCAAAAATATAATACGGTCATTTTTATGCCAAACTTACGTGTTTTTGTCAAAACAAATACAAATTTTCTGTCGAACCAAAAAATATACAAACTTATGTTGACCGAACCATTTTAAATACAAAAAAGTCAACTATAACGAAAAATTAATTAACAGATAATCTAATAAAACTTCATATACTACCTAAATCGGTGGATTAAATATCTCTTTTCTAGAGAAACGAGGACAATTTAGGGTCCCAAACCTTTTTGTTCATCATCCCATGTCACTGCTGCATCCAACTATGCATTAAAACAGGAACATTATTTTTTCCTAGTTTACCTCCAAATCTGTGGGTTAACCTACGAAAATATGAGTTTTTTCGATAAATGCACTATACACTTAAACTTGTCCTCTTTCAATAAAAAACTTATATTTTCGTAGGTGTTAACCTTCATATACTACCTAAATCGGTGGATTTACCCATATAAAATCTCTGTTTTCTTGGTGGATTTACTTCATTTTAAAAGTTTTTACAATATAATGAACCAAGAAAATGATAGTATTGTTTTGTTAAATATGGTCGTGATCTTGTTTACAAAACTGATTACCAAATATTTTTTTTCCATATGTGCAAATAATGTTAGAAGGACTAACTTTATATTTGGAGATTGTTGCTTTGTCCTTGGAAAACTGACTTTGTGGTTTTGGTTATATATCTTGTACAGCAAGTAAAATTAAAAATATCATTACAAATACAACACATTTCTCGCACTATCGCTTATCAATCTAGTACAGCAAGTAAAATTAAAAATTCTCAAATACGTGAACTCTCATAATTGGTTAAAGAAAATAAGAGGTGCAGACCACAAATACAGCAAACATAAAAAGATGCAGGGGCACGCGGTCGACGTTCCCAGTGGACGAGCCGGCAGTAGTGGAGGGAATTGTCTTGGAACCACCTTCAACTCCTGTGAATATATTCAATTAACCAAAAATCAAGTGTTGCTTGTGTTGGTGATAAGAGGAGTAGGTCCTGTACCTGAACGAGCACCCGGCGATGAGGTTGGAATTAGTGTCACACCTGGGGTCTCCTCCGCCGGTGAATGTGCGGGAGGCGGTGCTGTTGGACCAGTGGCCGCTAATTCACAAACACCATGTTGTGAGTGAAACAATAATATAACGCATAAGATATAAATATAGTTAGGTGAGTTACCTTTGCATTGTGTGAGGGAAGGCGTCTGAATGTTGCAGGCATTGGGGAGCTGTAACGCCTGTGTGCGGTTAATGTTAAGGCCGATGTTGGGGATCGGACTGTTGACGGCTGAGCAGATACACTGCGGCGAAGTTTTGATGACAGAGTCGAGCAGAGAGCAGCAAGTCTGTGAGGGGGTGGTTGAGTTTCCGGTGATGTAGCTGAGGCACGGAGCAAGGGTAGTCAGCGTGCTCACGCATGACCCGCTCGGCTGTGCTGTTGTAACGCCCCATAGTGCCGCCACGAGAGCTACAAATGTGATCGAGTAGTTGCTTCTATACCCCATATCTTTGAGTTATTATTGTTGTGTTTTGTGTTTTTGCTTTGGATTAATTATAGGAGGAATTGGTCAGAAAATGTCAAAGAGACTGGTATCGTTGGATGACCTACTTTACATTGTTTATATGTTTTTTATCAAACCAGTATATATGTACGTTCTAGATGCACCCAATATACAACGCCACGTACACATGCGGCAATATTTTTTTTTTCAGAACTAAAGATTGTAATTAGTCAAGTTGCAAAATTACTAGGAGTATACCAAACTCAGCTACTTTCTCTATTCAATTGGTTTCTCTTGGTTAATGAAATAAAAAAAGAAACTGTGTGTTGATATAGAAAGATTGAAAGAAAGGATTATATATTAGTTGGAAGTTGTTGAACTCCAATGCACCCATTTTATCATATATAAAACAGATCGTATATAACTCTGAGGCATCTTCACCGGAGAATTAAGCAGGCCAAATTAGAATGGAAAGCTTAACAACATTGATATTAGTGATGGTGTTAAGCTTTATGTTGGGAGGGAAAGGTCAGCAGATAACCACGCCCTGCACCTCCTCCATGATCTCTACCTTCACTCCATGTCTCAACTTCATCACTGGAAGTAGCGGCGGCTCCGTCACTCCCACCGCCGGCTGCTGCGACTCCTTAAAGTCGTTGACCAACACCGGCATGGGCTGTGCTTGCCTCATCCTCACCGCTAACGTCCCGCTGCCTACTGGCTTCATCAATCGGACTCTCTCGCTTGCTCTGCCTCGTGCCTGCAAAATGGGCGGTGTTCCTGTTCAGTGTCAAGGTTTTTAAATTACTATACTCTATTTATTTATTAATATATCTCATTTTTAAAACCACGATTGACTCATTTGCTTAATTTACAGCTGCGGGGACTCCTTTGCCAGCGCCAGGTATCCAATAGAAACCGCTAACTAACTGTATTGTGTAAAAAAGATTCAGTTGACTCCATTTATTACATATATATTGGGCAGGTCCGGTTCCATTCTTACTGGCTCCACCACCGCCTGTGTCTGCTATTAGCCCCGGAGGTGAGTAATTACTCAACCACAATCACGTTTTTATGCGTTTTGTGTTTTGTATTTGATTTTGGACACATTTAATCAGCATCCAAGGCGGCAGCGACAACACCAGCACCTGCACCTGCACTTGCACTTTCACCGGATGCTCCAGCAGATGGACCAACGGCCCCCACAACCAAACAAGGAATTCGACCCGTGGTTCAGCCCATGCAACCCACCAGCCTTGCTCAGTTTTCTACTTCTCCTTTTATACCGTTGCTTTTTATTCTTCTAATTCTGTTGACTTTGTAAGCCAGTCGATATTCATAAATATTACCCCTTTACGTATGTGTTCTTAGGTATTTTCACTACGAGTTCAAAATTACACATATGACTTCAACAGAAATAAGAAAATCAACTTATACCATGTTTGAAATTGTTAGGCGATATAAAAAAAAAATCTGTCTGTCAAATATCAGTAATTGGTTTTAACAGGTTTTTGTAGAATCTCTAAAATGAGTCTTAAAAGACCAGGAAGAATTACAAACAATTCTTTGAAAATATGATTTTTCTACCCATTACTCTAGACATAATCCTATAACTATTAACTTAGAGACAGATGGAGAGATAGTAACAAGGGGAGGATAAATTTTACGATTTGGGTTGGATTAACATGTGTTAGGTTTTTTGATATCATGTTAAGTTCCATATACAACTCTAATTTAAAATGAAGTATCACTAACTGTATGAATAATTACTCTCCCAATAGGAGAATCCTTTTTGTCTCCACCAAACAGAGAAACTTGTCCAAAAGGAATTAAAAACGATTTCGACATAAAAGCTGCAATTTACATTAAAAAAAAAAAAAAAAACGTGTGATTTTGTTTTAGCAATCCCGTCGTGTTGTTTCAAGCCTCTTCAAGAGCTTTCTTGATGTCTTTCTGCTCACCCAAAAAAACAAAACCGTATCACGACAATAATTACACAGTCAATTTGGATACGCAAAGAATGAATACCTCGATCGATAGCGGTGTAACCATTGTGCCATAACGACCAATCACTAATCCATCTTTGCCGACCAAGAACTTGGTGAAGTTCCACTTAATTCTGGAACCCAGAAAAGTGGGTTTACTTGCCTTAAGGAATTTGTAGAGTGGTGCTGCGTTTTGACCGTTTACGCGTACCTAATATACCACATTCACAACTCGCAAGTGTTTATGGATTTGTTATTTATAAACAAAACATACCACAAGTCACAGCAGCCTAATATAATCAGTAGAGGAGCTATAATAATAAAGTCATTACAAGCCCCTACCAACCTTTTGGAAAACAGGGTACTCTCCTTTAAAGCGTGTACAGGCAAAATCATGAGCTTCTTGACTTGTGCCGGGCTCCTGGTATAGAAACTGGTTGCAAGGGAATGCCAAGATCTCAAACTCTGAAAACGAAATGGTAAAATCAACAAAGGAGATGAGCTTGCAACTGCATAACAAAAAGCCCTAAAATTAATAATGACCTTGGTCCTTGTATTTCCGGTAAAGTTCGGTGAGCTGGGTATAGTTAGATTCGGTGAAGCCGCTGTATGCACAAACCAAAGGATTAACGACGAATAAGAAAGTAGCAAAATTTGCTAAAAGACCCACAAGAGACCAACCATTTGGAAGCGACATTGACAATGAGGAGGACTTTCCCTTGGTAGATGCTCAAATTCACATCCTTGCCGGAGCTATTCTGATTTTCAGGAAACAACAACCACAACCACAACCACAAGGAATAAATCAAATCAGAGCAACGCGTCAACCTCCTCCTCTAGTATAGTATGAGCAAAAAGAGAATACCTTTACGGTGAATTGATGGACGGATCTCTCGGGAACGGAAGCAGAAGCACCCATCTCTCTCTCTCTCTGGAGAAATTAAAAGGAAAGACTTTCTCACGAGGAAACAACCTTTTTATTTATTTAACTCCCTTTGACCTTTTCTGCGCGTTCGTGTGGACTCGCTTCTTCCTTTTTTTTGCCAGTCTTCTCTCTTTTTTACTTCATACACGTGAATTATTGCCTTCTCTTAGATATAATGAAAAGAGCTATAGGTGCAAGCCTCTGTACATAAGAAAAGTCCACCCACTCAAGTCTACCCAATCATTCCACTTCAACAAACAAAAAAGTAACAACTATTCAGCTGGAATATTATTCTAAGAGATGAATATACATCATACACTCGTAGGTCAAAACCCACATAACAAAATAATGTTTGGAAAAAACAATAAACAAGTAATGGAGAGCAAATAAATACTAAACTCTTCTCAATCTCTCTCTACAAATGGCTTTTTTACCATATCCTCACTCTCTGCTTTGCATGAGATTCTGATTCCACAAGAAATATCATATCATATGTACACTCTCACTTCTTTATCATATCACTATTTCACCTCAACAACATAGCCATTCTCGCCACATCACCTCACTTCGGTGTTTTTGCTTTTTGCTTCATTCACACCACCCTCCTCTTTACCAGTTTCTGTCTCTCTCAACTTTCTCTAGTCACTTCTCTGATGCCACATGCCCGGATCTGCAAATCAACAAATGATACTCGGGTTTATTGCCTATGAATCTTTTACTTCATTTATCATTAAATGCCAAATAAACCTCAAATGTCACAAGTGACGTATAATACGATTCCACTAAAAAGTTTATACACATGGCTCATATTATATCCTAGGACACCATCCCATCGCTCAATAGAAGATGAGTAAATAATTGGCCTTTCATGTCCCTACAATTGTTCTTTCTAAGCAAGAGTGGATTACTAGATAAACAGAATACTACTTACAAGGCCAAGGAGTATAAACATCTCAAACCTCCTTACCTCTCATTCCAACTGGAACAGGACCTTCAGAATGCGGCTTGGGGTGAAAAGAGTGTCTGTTATTATATGGGCGAGGAGGATGATCCCACCGCTGGTTCTGGAACCTTCCAGACTCACGTGGAGGGCCACTATTGTATGAACTGGATGGATAAGGGCCTTTGTGTTTGTCTTGATATCTCGAACCTGTCAGATGATCATATCAGACTTCCCATTCCCGCATCATTACATTAGAAAACATCTATGAATGTTGACATGCATCTGTGTGCGCATATATATAATCAACACATGCATGAAGGAAAAAGGCCTCACCATAAGAAGAAGATGGTGGATATCTCCAATTATCTCGATTCTCGTATGGTGCATGCCTCATTCTCTCATGGTCATCATGAAAATTTCTCTCATCAAAATTTGGCACATAGTGAGATCTGTGGGAGTACGATGGAGCTTCCCTACGCGACTTCATATGGTGGCCTGGCTCTGTAAATGAGTATTGATGCTGTGGTGGAGGTGGAGGGGGAGGAGGATGTGGATGAGATGGATAAGGCCTATGCTGGAAATTAGAACCATCTGCCTGTGGAATGCTATTTGTAAGGTCTACACCGGAACTATAAGATAACTCCGGACCTTGATAATGCATTGTACTTCCAGACAGTTGTGGGTTCATCCTAGGATGACCAGCCTGAAGCTCTCCCTGCATATTAACCAATAACAATAGGATAAGTGACCATAGCAATATTTATATGATCATGTCTATTGTAAAAGGATTCTACAAGAAGAAAACAGGCTTACATGCATGTTGCGATATCCTCCATTTTCAAAGCCATTTAAGTAGGAATCAGACATGGCACACTGAGCCTGCTGTAAAGGGGGAGCTGGTGGTGGCGGTGGAGGTGGTGGCGAGGAAGAAGGCAGTGGTGGAGATAACAAGGACACATGCTGATGTGAAGTGCCAAAGACAGGGTGATGCTGTTGTCCAAGCTGAGAATTGGTAGCCTTTGTATTATCAGCTTGATCCGTGTGTGTGCAGTTTCCAGTTTCCCAAGGCGGAGCCACATCTTCCATTTCAAGCTCACCATCAACATCTTCCAATATTAGCGTATGCCTTTCAGCAGTGGAGGACGAGACATTTTCTTCAAGGTTTCTGGACTCATGTTCAGGGGTGACAGACTCGAAATCCCCTCCATCCGAGTCACTCCCTCCCTCCGAGTCACTCCCTCCCTCATCATCCTTAAGCAATGCGGGCATGCAAAATCCAGGGAGCTGAAGAGTTGAATTACTGACATGCAAAGATGAATTAGCTTAACAAATCCAGAGACAAAAATACAAATATAGATTCAAAAGACTTAAAATCCAACCTTCCATATTCATCCACCAGCATATCCTCCATATCTCTCACAGGATCATCCAACGACCTTTCTGTTCGAGCTGAGCGCCGAGAATAGAGACAAGCAGGAACTATACTATGTGAATCAAGTTCTCTTATATGGTGACGAACAATAGATTCAGGCAGGATCCGCCTTTCAAGCCAAAGCTTCAAAACCTATAAACAGCAGAAAGGTTGAGAAACAACCACGATACGAAAGAGCTAACAAATGTTATTGCATACCTTTAAGCACTGTTTCCGATTTTCTTGTGTTGTAGCTCCAGCAGGTACAGCAGCCGCCAATAGGCGAGGTAAGATTACTTGAATGGCTGAAAGATAAACACAACCAGAATCACCTGAAAAGTAGGGTAGTATTCATGGTCAGTTCGCAGTTAGAACTTTGCTGATGAGGCTTAACAAAACAGCTTGCACAAATGACATACCTTTCAGACCTTTGGAGCACTGAGCAATAGAATCCACAAGGAAAAATAAATCCACCCTCCTCTTTAAATTTGACTCACTTTCCAAAGTATGAGCCAAAATCTCCATAGCCTAGTTCAGGAGATTCATGAAGGCTTATTAACAACGGATACAGCAAACAAGACTGCTCTCACAAAACACACTAAAACATGCAAAAAAGTCATCCTTCTTCATCAACTCGGTGATCCAAAAAAACTCAAACAATCTGTTGCCCAACCCTTCCAAGAAGTGGTGGCTGTCAACAGCATCCTACGAAGCACATAAAACAATGGCATGATTCACAGTAATACAACATCCGTCAATCAGTCCCCGCGGCCATCAATAAAACTATATTTGAGTTATCGAAATTATTATGCGGTCTCTTCTATCCCAAAGCTACATATTATTATTCTATCTATAAGGCCTACGATAGAAAATGTTGCTTCAAAACATAGAAGCAACATATCTAGGTACTATGATGTTAACAATACATCAGTAAGGAGAACACCAATTTCGTAAACTGCAAAAGCTGACCCTCTACATGACATGTCGCGGCAACAAACAGGTAATCAAAAATCACAGAAAAGGAATAATCTTTTACCTTTGCAGACACACCGAATTTCATCAAGTCCATAGCCAAACGAGTTGCTTGGCCAATACTCTCCTTTGTTCTCACCAATGAACTAAGTGCATCCTCAAAAGATTCACGAGTGGATTGCACATCACAACTAACAACTTTCTGTCCCTGATTTACACCTGTTTCGATTTGCTCTTCTTCTTTGGCAAGGGCATCAGAAACAATTTTCTTCTCACCAGATTGAACATTTGGACTGCAACTACTGTTGTTCTGCATATCATTGGCACTTTCTGCGGTAGAAATGTGGTAATAAACTGAGTTGCTATGTGGAGTGCCCTTTGCAGGAGTGTCTGCAATATTAGCAGGAGATAAACTCATTTTTTCACGTGAAAGGTTCTCAGATACTGAGACAGAATTGTTGCTTTGGACCTGTTGTTTTTGTTCATCAGTCTCACCACTGCAAAAATCACACATAGTATACCCTTTTGTAAGTCAACTAGTTCAGTGGTGAAACAGAAGTCTGTCTTGTCATTGGAATTCAGAAAATATCAAGAAGTCTGTCTTGTCATTGGAATTCAGAAAATATCAAGATCCCAAAAAACTGAATCTTACTGGTGCCTGTCTGCCTACAACTCCATACACCCATCCTCTACATAGACTTTAATATGCCAAACCAAATCATCATAGGAAACTAAATATTTTAATGGAACAACCCTAAAAGGAAAATGTACGAAACAAATAAATAATAATTATAGGAAAGATTTCTTTTGTGAATCTCTAATATATACAGATTCCTAGTAATGTGCTTCATCACTCTATGTATGAGGACTCAATAAGAAATCCTGCTGAGCTTAGGACTCAAGGAAAAATTTCTACACTACATCTCAAAAAAAATGCACGAGAGCTTGAGAAATTACAGGAAATACTAACAATAGAGACTAGCATTGAAAGAAAATATTCACGGGTAAAAGCAGAATTGAGACAGTAAAGGAAATACTAACAATAGAGACTCACATCATTTTGAGCTGCCTACTGTCCTCGACAGCGTCCTCACATTTGCTATACCCTGTTTCATTCAGAGGTACATTTTCGTCAACTATCATATCACTTTCAGTTGCGGAGATGGGTGGAGTTGGTGTTTTTTGAGCTGGTTTGGCAATAGCATATTCTTCACCCAGACTTCCATGCTCTTCTTTCAGAAGCATGTTTACAGCCTTTTGCATGTTATCAGTCTCCTGCTCATTCACCATTGAACAAGACGCTGGAGAATGTTCTATAGCTTCAGATTGAACAACCTGAGCCACGCAAGCATCATTTTCATTGCCTTCTTCATACAGATGTTCACGAGAATTGTCCAATGAATCACAAGCATCTTGGTCCTGGCTTCTGATCTGGGTGGATAATGGAGAAGGTATGCTGGATGAGCATATCCCAGAGGCCTTGTTTGCAGATGAATCCACAGTATTGAGATCCAAGGAGGTTTCAATTTTAGCAACTTGACAGCACTGTACAACTGGAAGATCAGACTCACTAGTTGGCAGCTTCATGGATTGGGAATCCCCAGAGCATATAGCTTCAGGAACAATAACTGTCTGAGCTTCGCCTGCTCGCAAACTTCTAACTTGATTAGATTGGGGTCCAGCTGCTTCATCATCTGGTGCCTTGCTAAGCTCATTCCACCCCATAGCATATTCACTCTCTCCCACAGTCTGAACGCAAGCCTCAGAAGGAGATATTCTGTCATATGGTTTCTCCACGGTAGATGGTACTACATTAACCATTCCACCTGAGAGGTTAGCAGACACTTCAAAGAATCTAGATTCTTCGACTGCAAAAGTATCATGACTAGAAACGATATCAGAGGGGCTTGTCTGTGCTGTTGCACTGACCAGAGTGTCCTTGGATGATCTTTCTTCAACCTGCGATGAGCCATTGGCCTCATGATTACAATAAAATGCTCTACTCATCCTGACTCTGGCTCGTTTCACCAGAGGTAAGTGCTCATCCCCCTTCTCTTCACAAGGCCTCTCAGTAAGCCTTTCATGAGAATTTTGTGATGTCTGAACAATATCATGTGCTCCAGCCTCAAGACCTTCTTCTGCTATAGCCGGAGGAGCAACAACGCCACTGGTACCACGTTTCCTGGTCGGCTTTCTCTTCTTTCTCTTAACCATGGTATTAATTTGGAAATTAAGCCCCTTGTTGAGCTCAGAATCTCTTACGAGAAACTGTCCACCAATATCAATTGGTTCAATTTTGGAACCAGAATCTACACCATTGCGTTCATTCCTAGTATTATTATCAGATTCAACCGTTGCAATTTCAGAGGCATTTTCTTCGTCACTTCCATGTGAATTTAAAGTAGATGAAGCCACATCATCTGATTCAGAATGATCTGATGATCTTCTGATCCTTTTTCTGCTTCTTAATGCTCCATCTTCCACGTCATTAATACTCTGTCCACCATCGCTGTATTGCAACATGGAGCTTTGAAGCTTCTCTGTTTGCAACCTTGATGAACTTTTAGAGCGCTGAACTGAGCATGCTTTTTTTTGTGGAGCAGACTTGTGAGATTGTCCATTTCTTCTCCTTGAAGAATATGTTGCTATCTTACGTGGTTCTTTAACATCTGCACTATCACAGGCATTGTTACGTGGTATACTGTCATCACGCAAGGCTAGCATTTGTTCAGCAGCTGAAGCATCCTCATTTAGCAGAGTGGATTCATCTCTACCATGACTAGGATCAGACTTCATTTGCGTTAGACTTGTCCCAGTTGGAATTTCACTGACCTGAGTCAGCAGTGTAGTATTCTCAGAACTCCCAAGAGTGGCTTCTTCAGCAGATTTGTGATCACCAGCTTGCTCTAGCTGCTTAAGCTTCTCATAACTTTCTGTAATCTCCTTTACAGCACGAACAAAATCTGACCCTTTCGCATGGCGTTTCGTCAAAAGTGATTGCTTCTTCTCCTCTGTAAATGCTTCAACATCGGCAGGATTGCAGAAAGCTCTGCACATGAATAAAATAACAACAACATGTCACCAAATACATATGATTACAGGTCATCTATCAAATTTGGCTCTTGCGAAGCTGTGCTGTTTACAGAATGCTCTCTAGACTACAATGAATTAATCACTATGCTCTATTCAACCTAACAGATTGAGAACAATTTTCCAAGGAAGATAAACTAATCCAAAGGCTTCAAGAACAATATAACTTAAAAACATCTCTTACTCATGTCCTAACTCGTGTTAACACACATGAAAGAGATACTTTAAAGGGAAAGAGTGCAACCAAAATCAAATTGGATAACTATACTAAACCCAACAGTACAAAATAAATGTCCAACCAGACGCAAGTGTTCCCAACTATCTAGCTATAGAGACTTAGGGACTACACATAAGGAAGATGTGAGTGATTCAACAGGTGGATGAAAATCACAGAAATACATCATACATTTGTTGTGTACGACCATAAGTAAAAGTATAGAAGAGGGTAAAGGTAAAGGGATGAGAACTCACATTTGTTGTGTTCCAAAAAAGTGAACCAACACTTTCTTCCAATCGGTTGAATATCCCCACTTTTCAGGCTCACTGACCTGAAATTGCATCCAACAATAAGCAGACGGACCAGCAACAGACAAAGACTTGACAAGAATATAACCGATGAACATATTATGGGAAATCTGATGTGGGTGCGGCTGAAACAAGGACAAACTATACTATTTGTGTTCCCGTCTCTACTAAAAAACAAGAAAAAAATTCCAGGAAAAGCTTCATATCTATTAGGCAGTTGACAAGAAAGATCCAAGTTAACATGATTGCAGGTATGTGCAAATATAAACCCTAGATAGATAGGGTTTGCGACACCCCATGTGGAGAAACTAAATAAGCCATCCATAGAGAAGCAAACCCAAAAGAGGATAATATTACAGAATGATTAAATATGCAAAAGATGATGAAAAGGGAGGCACATACAGCGGCAGGCCAAGCAGGAAAACCTTTGACTTTGGCAAACACAAGGTCGCCCACCTTCCACTGTCGGCAAGCGGCAGCTACGGCGGCAGCCTTACCACCACCTTTCCTGCGGCTCGGAGCCATCAAAAAGACGGTAAAATTAAACTGAAACGAAAAAACGCGACTCTTAACACTCGAAGTAAAGCAAGAATCGGAGGCGAGATTGGGAGTGTCTAGGGTTTTCGGTGACAGATTCCCCTGATGAACTAGCAGGCATTGAAACCCCGGCCCAATCGAAAGAGGTGGGTCTGCGAGACGGTGGAGAAAGGAAACCCTAATCGAGGAGAAGACGATTGTCTGTGGATTGTTTCGCTTTTTTTCTTTTTTTTGTGGAAGAAGGAAATTCACACCAAAAAAAAAAAAAACTGATGATATTTTTGTTGAATGAATGGTCCTTGTTAATTAACATGCGCCTTTGCTGCTGCGTAGGTTAACACTTGCCGTGCTTTTTTCCTGCCTGTCTACTCCAAAATCCCTTTGTGTTAAGGCCCATTAGTGGCTCAACATAACCCATTTAAGGTGTACGACTTTTTTCGCTTGCCGTTTTGTTTTCAGCCAAAACTGTAAATATCATATTAATGAAGTTGAGTTTTACAAAAAAAACTAATGCAGACTTTTTGTTACCGCAGCAAAAAGAAAGGAAAAAATAGTTAATATTTTTAATTATCTAATTATATTTGAATATTTTCGGGTATTCAAAATACTTCCGTTTGGTCTTGATTTGTGTTGACATTTCCTTTTAACCACTTACCACTTCAAGTTGAGGGCCAAATCAAGAATGGCTTCAACTTGACGGATGGTTCGCTGCTTCTCCTGCTGCTTAAACTTAAGTGCTATAGCTTCAGGATCAAGCCCTTCTCCTTTGTTACCAGCATCCTCGTCTTCTTCTATTCTCACTTCCTGTAGCAATGCATCCACTTCTCTTACAAAGTCTACTCTCAGAAGGGTGTTGTCCGTCTCAGTCTCAACGGGAGGTCGCAAAGGTCCTTGATGCTGCAAAAACAGCATTAATTCTGTTTATTTAAAAATAGGAAGGAAAAAACAAAGGGACGCACCATATCAATGTCGAATCCCGGTGGCATTAGAATGCTGAAGGGGTCTTCTCGTGGGAAGGTCTCAGCCATTCGTTTTCTGCAGTCCTTGAGCCAGGCATCGTCTTCAAAACCATCATGCATGTTTAGAAGATCATTCAGCAGTTTCATGGCAGGACTTGCTTGCCGTTTTAAGATCTCTGTCTGGACAGAGAGAGAAACCCGATATAAGGATTCACTTTCACCTTAGCCTCTCCTAAATCCTTAGGTACTTAAGTAGGGCTTAACACAACAAGGATCATCATAAACAAATTTTGATGACTTGGTAAAATTGAAGATGGTGATATAAAACAGCAGCAGCTCAAGATCTTATAGCATATAAAACAAATCTAGAGAAAAAATTACTGTACCTCGACTCTTCTATACAAAAGATCAAGACTTCTAATGGCGTCCTTCTCATCCTGAAGGAGTGAAGACCACAGAATCTAAGGGAACAATTCATCATGAACTCGAAAGATTTAAGACAAGGAACAAATCTCACATCGCGACGAGCAAGGTCAAGGCGGTTCCATATAATCATAAGGACAAGCTCGTCAAGTTCTCCTTTCTCGGCTGCTTCTTCAATTCTCTAGAAAAAAAATCAGAGTTGAAAGAGACTTGACTCTTTAATTTCTTCTATAAGGGGACTTTTTACCTCTTCAACTTCCTCCGCAGCTCTGATGAAGCTGGAGACGAGCTTTCTGGCTTTCCTTAAGTCTTCCTCAGGAAATTCCTTCAACCTCATACCAATTTCACGGTACTCTTCAATCTTTCTCTCCTCTTCTTCTTCTTCCTCCCGCTGCATCCGCCGCAATTCTTTCGTCTTCTCTCTCTGTTGAGCTTGCCATTCCTGGAATCACAAACCCTACCGACTTAGCCAAATTCAGATTAATACACACAGAAGAAACAAATGGATGAGGAGACGAACATCATCGTAATACTCCGGCGGCATTCCTTCTAGAAGCACTTCATCTTTTCCCGAGCATCTTCTTAGGAATTTAGCTGAGACATCGGCAGGAGGATTTGGAGCAAGAAGGACCCCCGAGAACTGACCTGAGGACTCTGTAGTCAGCGTCTTCATAGCAGAAACAAGCCGAGGGCTGAACAGAGAAGATGCGCACGTTAGCACCAACGACGTCGCCGCCATAGTCGAGCTTTCAAGCTTCTTCGTCTACGGTGCGCTTCTTATTTTATTTTATTTTGTTGCAGGCCCCTGTAATGTAATCTCCTGAGTAAAATCGGAATTTTAACCTATCTAACACATTTACTCCCCGTAGTTTCGAATTTCACTAATTAAACCCGTAGTTCATAAATGCCTTCAACCGGACCTGAAATCTGAAAATAATGACATCTTTTCTTCTTGATTTCTCATAATTTCACATCTTCTTTGTGAATGATGTTACTCTAATTTATAAATATATATAATATAATATAGACAAAATCTAATCTGAGGAGAAAAGGTGATGATCACAGTTTAGATATATATTAGTCGAGAAAAGAAAGTTGAAAGACTGTAAAGCTAAAGTTGATGGCAAGTCTCCACGATGAGTTCAGTCGCTGCACCCATAGTCCCAAGGCCGCCTGCACATAGTAGAGCGAGAGCCAAGTCTTGCTCGTTCCACTGCCTCAAACTTTTGCTTAGCCTCGTAATTACTTCAACATCCACCTCTAGCACCCAAGCCGGCGTGCATTCCACCATCAGGCTCACAAAGCCAGTCACGTAAGCTTGCCATGTGGCCCAATCACAGCCCAGTGATATCTTCCCTTCCAAGGCACTCACCAAAAACTCCAAATGCAGCCACAGAACCCTTGGCCGACGTTTTGAGGCAGGAGATGAGGAGTCCACTCCCCAAGCAAATGCACTGCTCAGGATTGCAAAGTAGGCCAAAGCATAGCCTCTTAGCATCGGAACCATACCTCCCAACTCGTCTTCTTCTCCGTGAACCGAGATGAACCAAGATGGTAATGTCTCCTTGATCAGAGCCTGTACCAGGTTCAGGCCACCGGAGATCCACACCAGCGAGGCTCCCAGGGAAGCTGCCAGCTTGACACGTGTCATTGCCAAAGAGAGTGAAACCTGCCCAGTCCCGTACCTCGACCCATCTTTCGTTTTCTTCAATTTCTCTGCTTGCTCTGCAGGTAGCTCCCTGGTGGCAATGCTCTTCACAGAGAACATCAGAAGCGAGAGGATTTCTTCTGTCAGGAACATGACATCTCTGATTGATCGGTGCACTTTTATGTACAAGATTCCTGGGGCAGCTGTGGATATTCCAC
This sequence comes from Erysimum cheiri, assembly GCA_900406345.1. Taxonomy (NCBI): domain Eukaryota; kingdom Viridiplantae; phylum Streptophyta; class Magnoliopsida; order Brassicales; family Brassicaceae; genus Erysimum; species Erysimum cheiri. Next base: position 6,269 of record OVAQ01001023.1, on the reverse strand, counting down.
CAGAGTAACGAGAGCCAAAGCCATGGCCAAGGAGTGCGCCCACTCCCCCATAACTACAGATTTGGGAGGTAGGTGTTAGACCAAGAGTGCAAGTGAAGCAGCTTCTGAGGAGCTGAATAACAGCATCGCTGTTGTGGTGGAATACAGTCCTGGAGGCTGAGAAGATGAGAAAGTCGCTCCAGCGCTTCACTTTCTGGGTCCACAGCGAGGTCACAATCGGCATGCAGGGCCAGGGGCAAGCGGCAGCAAGGGAATCCAAGGCCGGTCCGACAAGTACAAGGAAGCGCTCTGTTGCTTTGTCGAGCTTGTAGGTTATAGTGAGGCTGACTAGAGCAGCGAGAGGCAAGGGAAGTGTAGCCGCAGAGATTCCATCTGCAGAGACAGATGCGTATCATTGAGAGGTTTTCCAGAGTAATCATTGTATTCATTTGTTCCAGCATGTTCTTTTCACACTTTCTCTGCAGTTGCAGTTTACAGATATGACAATTTTTTACAGGTCTAAGCAAGACCCTCCAGGGACATGTTGTCCGGGACTGCCATGACTGCATCTTAGGTTCTACCCTTTCATGTACAAAACCCCTAGAATCAGAGAATATCTATTTTCCTGCGAGAGAAGAAAAGCATTTACCTGCTGGAAGCCTTGGGACGTCAACGCCAGTAGCTGCTAAGATCTTCTCTATCTGTTGCTCAACGCTTGCTAAATTTGCTGCAGGACTAGGCCAGTCAGTTCCGTTCATGGAAACGGGCTTCCACAGACCTCGTGTTACTTCCGAAGAGAAGTAGCTAACCATGGTTCCTAGTGTTGCTGGCAGAAAATCAGCCAAGATTTTAAGACCTGAAACAAATCAAGGGGACATATTTAGATCACGCCCACTCCAAGATAGGCTGCCTTTCGGAGCAGCTTTAATTATGCATCCAGACAGTCGACACTAAAATAGCTTATAATGTGGTGAGTCTGGTGATCATCAGATGTAGATAAGTATCCCCTTGTCCAAATTGATTTCATTAAAGGTGTCAATTCTATATTTTCAGGGGAACGGACAACAGACCTGTCGCTAGTTCCCGGGGAGAAAGTGATCCATGAGCACAGGCAGTAAGAGCAGCATTGAGCACAAACGGGGCCGCTTCCAAGATATCCCATGCAGGTAACTTGAGTTGATCAGAAGAGTCGTCCACCCCGGAAGTAGATAAACTACTGCTCCCTGAAGATGGTGTCAGTGACTGACTACCACCTTTATTAGCCTTCTTGAACATCATGTTAAGGAGGGAATCAACAATGTGATGCACTGGGCTTCCTGACTTTAGTTCAGAGAGAATTGAAGCCATACATTCCTGATGCTGCCGATACCATTGTTTCAGTCTGGGGAATGAATCCATGAAGATGGGATCCTCAGAGATATCTATCACTTTCGAAAATCTTCGGCGTGCCATACGATCCTTTGGGGACTTTCCAAAACATTCCAGACGGCAATTTCTCACTAACAAAAGATACTCGGGGCTTGGTTGAGGGCCCACCGGCGGAACATCTCCCAAGACATAATCTAGCGGTGGGTGATCAAATCTCCATAACCTGAGAAGAAGTGTAAATGCAGTGGAGAAAACAGCATGAGAGGAGATTACTTCGCCAGTTGGGAGAGTCCATGTAATATTCGGAATGCCGGAGCCAAATGCTTCACAAATTGGCATCAAAGCACCAGTAAGCAATGGGACCTGGCAAAAGATGCATAAATACTAACCCATTGAAAACAGCATATTCTTCGTTCATTGTCAAATAACATAAGTTAAAGAGGAAAAAATAAACACCTACCACACCGTGCAGTGAGAAAATCTGAACACAATCTACGGGTGATATCCCGACAAGAAGAACATTAAGAAACGGCGCAGAACTGATTAGATGGCTATAACTCCCAGAAAGATCAGTTGGGGCCGGAGGTGAGAGTAAAGTTAAAATGAAGATAATAACATGCTCCTGATATTAATCAGAGATGGGGTTAAACATAAAAGATGAGACTGCAGAAAGAAGATCTGAGTGGCGCAATGGGATCAATAAAACCTTAATGACGATCACAGAAATAGAATCTAAGTGTCAAACATACCTGTATGCTCCAACCACGAAATAGAGATGCTCCACAGAGAATAGAAGCCGCGGCTATCTTCTCATCTTCTGAACCAGTAGTTGCAACCTCGTACATCTTTTCAATCTCTGCTAAGCTTCCATCATATTAATGAGCTTAATTCAGTTGTCTTTACAGCTGAGAAGGTTAAAAAAAGGAGAACTCCACTTACGGAGTCTTGGAACAGGCAACAGTCAACTAAAAAACAGGCTCTAGTAATTGAAATTGGTATTGAAAACATGCAGACTAGAAATATGGTCTTTTTTTTCTACTACTGCCTTTTTTAACCAATGACCTACAGAGAAACATAAACAAAGATCGCTCATAGATTTAACATACCTAGAAGCTGGAGTTGTGATTAGTGAATTTGTCAATGACGGTGTTAGAGGAGAACCCTTCATCACTAGAGACCAACAAGATATATTCCCGTCGATACCTTGAGGAACTTGATTGGTTCCCCCAATTACGAAACCTGGCCAGAGATATGCAGATGTGTCCAATAGATTTCTGGAGATACAAGCTTCCACTATCAGATGGCGCATGTTACCAGCTGTGCCAACACATATCACAATTACATAAGCACATTCAAATTGACAGTTAATGGTCTAAAATGATGAGGAAGAACAAGCCAAAAAGCATGAAGAACATGAAGCCATCAAAACACCAAATAAAACCACAGCAGATACACACACAAAAACAAACATCTTTAATGTCAAAGGAAAACCGCACTCTTGATAAAAATTCAAAACCAGAATGCTGGCGCAGTTTTACATTGAGAGAGCAAAAAGTAGATGGTGAGTTTACTTACAGCAGCCACTTGGAGATTCGCGTATACTTGTATTTTCATAGGATCCATTACCATTTGTAATGCCGGAAATGAACATAACTGCTTTAACAGCAGCTTGATTGGCAACGGATTGTACGGAACGGGGTGGTGTTAGCAAGCTTTCATAATCACCAAGTTGTTGTAAGCTATTGACTAATCCTTGTCGGCATTTTCCTTTTTTCTCTTTCCATTGGTTGCTTGGGCTAGATGAGCTTTCATCAATCCACTGACTTTCTTCTTCTTCGATAATATTGGCAACTGCAAGTGGAGTGACTGATAGTAATACACAAAGAAAAGTGTCGGTGCGAGGCACCGGACCCTCAATTGGATCTCTTTCCTTCAAATTACAACATATATTGGTTAGTAATCTTCAAGGACTATGTGACTCAGCAATTTAAAATACTTCATAAGGCACGACATTCTCATTATAGACCTTCTAATTATAAATCATGCATAAGTTTATATGTGCAACAGAAGTTTGTGGCTCACACATGTCAGTACTTACTTCAGATAATATTTCCATCATACGCAGACATAGATTCTCCTAAAAGCACCACAACCAGAACAACCTACCCTACGTCTAAGAGCTTAAAATTCTTAGTAGCGTCGGAATAGATTCGTACCCTTTGCACAAGGCGTAAGGCTGCTAACCATAGAGCTAGAAAGGCATCATGCCATGTTGTACAGTTAGCTGCCTGCAATGCTTTTACAAGACCTGCAATATTCGCTTATGTTCAAATAAAGCCCATAATGATAAGTATGCAGATATTTACGAGAGGAGAAATGCAAGGATGAAAATAAAGATAAATCTACTAGCACCGGTTAGATTTTCAACAGCGCTGGCTGCTGCTGCTTGTGTCCCATCCATTATGTCTTCGAAGAAAAGATCAATGGGCAACCAAAGTGCAGACTCACTAGTCCCATGATGCTGACTAGTCAATGCTAACTTAGAACCAGAGGAGACAATCGCATGAAACTCTCCTCGAGGGATGGTCTTGCTCTCCCTTTCAAGAAATTTACGTGTATGATATGCCAGCTGTGTAAGGGATTCTGGATTAATATGTTTTGAATTCATCACAGTCACTGATTTGGTTGCCAGCACTCTAAAGCGCTGACTGAAATCTTCCCAATGTCTTGGCCTGAAGAGAAAGGAAACTTAGAGGGCTTGGTTGAGAAACATCTGACGAAGTTGTTACATTTTAATTCATTTGCAAGAAATCAAGCTCACGCGGCCAGCAGTGTCAAAAATGATACGAATCAGAAAACTAACAGAAAAATAAGGGGTCTAGTTAAAAGGTCGTACATGTTTTGACTTGCCAAGTGAAGAATCCTTGATGTTACTTTATTCTGCAAAAATTCTTGGATTAGCTCGATAGCCATTTCAGTGTTTGCTTTCTCTAGTGCATCATGGTTCTCATTTCTCTTCACAGAATTTTCGAGACCATCTATTTCCATGTCATGTGGCCTGCTTGGCCATTTCGACCTCTTATTAGATGTCAGTTCTAGAAGCCCTTCCTCATCTAGGGATGCATCAACTAGCTGCCAGACCATGGAGAAGACAAATGTAAGGAGAATACTTCCCGGTTCTTGATCTTGGACACCAAAGGTTTCAGAAAGATGGAGGATATCGTCAATGAAATTCATTGTCCTGTTCATTTGTAAAATTTCACATTAGTATGCATTTTAAAACCTAAAAGAAGAGAGAGCTAATAAAAGAAAAATTAGCATTATGATTACTAAAATAAAAACCTAATTGCACCGCCAAAATATAAAGAAAGAAGATGTTAAAATATTTACACATACTCTTGAACTCGAAACTAGAGCTTGGTATATCCACCATTTCGACAAAAGAACATTAACTGAGCTAAGAAACTCACTTGTGATATCCTGGTCCTCTGATCTGAGGCATGAATGAAAATGCATGTCTCTTGAGGAGTTCCATATAGAGCCTATAGGCAGCGGGATGAAGCTTTCTGTTTGGGATTACCCTAAAATTACCAACAATAAGAATTAAAGGGATTGACAAAACTAAGAAGAAAAAGAGTAAGATGGTTAGAGTGAAGTGTTATACAATGAGCCAGTTTGAGCACTCTGGTCAAGGTGATAACAAAAGAAAGAGATTACAAACAGTATGAGGGAATATTTCTACAAGTGGCATAATGAATGAAGTAGTATTTCGAGCGAGCATTAGCTAAGTAAAGGAATTTCCAATATAACTGGTTCCAGAACAAAACCTAAGCATATTGCAAGTACTGTATGAAGACCATTGTAGGAGCAATTAGTAGACGACCCAAAAGCAAATAGTCCCCAGTGTGATAATCCGAATCGTAAGAGTGAGTGATATAATAAAAGACGAATCAACCAGTGGGAAGGAGCTCGAAAGCTTTAGGAGAGTTGGAAATAGAAATAAAAAACGAAGGGGAGTTGTTACCTTGGGGAGAGAAGGGCGAGGACAAGTAGGGGAGGGACGATATTGACGGATATAGCTTTTTCGAGAAGCTTCCATGAAAGAGGAGTGTGATTTTCCCAAAAGATGTGGGAGACGAGGAATTGAGCGAGGTCCGGTGAGGGAAGGGAGATTCCAGAAGAGGAGAGGGTCAAGCGAAGCTGAAGAGCCCAGTGAAGCGGATCGACGTTCTTCTCCTGGGCTGACCTAACCAGCGACGTAACAGAGTCCCAGAGAGTCGGTTGGAAATCCGACGGAGCCACGGCCATTAGGACGCCGTCTCGGGGAGAAGCAAGTAAATATTTAGGGGGAGGAATGAGTTATGAGCGTCTTCTTCTTCTTCTTCTTCTCACATTTGTTTCTTTTTGGCTTTATTCCATCGCCAATTTTTCTACTTCTCACGCGATTTTTTCTATAGAGAGAAATGTCAATTTTTTAAGTAATTTTTTATTTGAACAGTCGAAAATGCTTTGAATAAGAATATAGCGATTTTATTGTTCGGAGAGAAGGGGGACCTCTCTATTTTGCCATCAAAATGAAATTTTTTTTCAAGCGTGCCACTTTCTAATCAAAGTGCCACTCAATGGTGTAAAATTACCAAGTTCTCCTTAATGAATAATTTGACAAATAAATGATTTTCTTAAAAAAAAAAAATTGGAAGTAAAAATCGAGATTCACCGTTCACAATTTCTTTTTGTTTCGCCGGAGAAAAAAACGACACTTTCATCATCGCCGGCAGCTTCGATTTCGCCGGCGAGTTGAGCTCCGCTTTCGTCGGCGAGTTTCCGATCCGGCATAAGCTTCTCGATCCGAAAATCTGCTCCCACCGTTAGCTTCCTCGGCATGAGTAAATCCGATCTTCTTTTTGTATAATCAAATTGTT
>OVAQ01001022.1:0-20474 GCA_900406345.1 Erysimum cheiri | reverse complement strand
GGTTTTTATTTACGTAACCATTCCTTTTTCTTTCTTTTTTTTGCCAATGCAGGTTAGCTAACCTAGAGATTCAAGCTATAGGTAAACGAAGTTTGATTCTCATTATTTTGCTACCCACAATTTTTCGTCTTTTCTTGAGGGAACTCTATGTGCTAAGGAGACGCTCATGTGATTTTAGACCCCGAGGAGATGACTGAGAAAGAGATAAGAGATGATGCTGGGCCATCAGAACAAAGACCTCCAAGTCCAACCTTGGAGCCTTCAGAAGTTGAGGACATGGTTGATAAGGTTTTCTTGGGATCACAAGAAGAAACTTCTGAGAATAAAGAATTACCCAACAATCTTGATCAAGATGGGGTGTCAAGTTATGAAGCGTCAAATACTCTTTGGAGTACTGGATTGTTTTCTGACCCGCTCCCAAATGGTTTTTACTCTGTGATCCCGGTAAGCTATCTTTAGGTTTTATCTCTGTCAAAATAATATTTCAGTTAGCTTTATTAATACTTGGTTAAATGCTGCTGCTTGTCAAGAATCATTTTCTTATTTTGTTGTTGAATTTTCAACAGGTTAAGAGATTTAAGCTTTCTACAAGCATTCCTACATTGGAAGAACTTGATGCGCTGGGTGACGAACGTCTAGAAGCTGATGTGATTTGTGTAGATTTAGAGAAAGATAAAAAGCTTGTGAGGCTAAGGGATTTGATCATCAAACTTGTCATAGGATTGGACTCAAAGTCGGTTACAGTTATTAAGAAAATTGCTGGATTGGTAAGAATGGGCGAGCATTATTTATCATCTCTTTTGCTAGTAGGACTATCTTTGGCTACACCGCATATCAATTTGTTACTTTATCTTATCGCTGCATGCAATAAATATTTGGTTCTAAATAAGAAAAACAAATAGCTTTTATCAGCAACCTCTTTATACTCTTTTAAGTTATCAGGAAACCTTAATTGGAATTTTCCTTCTTCTGGCAGGTGGCAGAAGTATATAAAGATAAAGGAAAAACTCTACAGAGTCGGGAAAAAGCGAGACAATCATTTAAAATTCATGGATTTCCACTGCTAGGACAGATCAGATATGGTTCTTGTCGTGCTCGAGCAATCTTCTTTAAAGTTCTAGCTGATACTGTTGGTCTTGAAAGTAGGCTTGTAGTGGTAAGTACTGTATAGAAATGTGATCAGTGGCCTTGTGTATCACTCCATTTTCCATATGTCATTGATTGGTTCTCAGAACTTGGCATTTCTGTTAATTTTTCTTGATCAGGGTTTCCCTAGTGATATGAGATCTTCTGCTAGTATCGACTCATATAATCATATGTCTGTTGTGGTTGTGCACGATATGGTGGAAATGCTGGTCGACCTTAAGAGATGTCCTGGTCAGCTTATACCCTTCTCACCCGAGGCAGTTTTAAGGGCTCATAACTCAGTGGCATGGCAAGCTGATTTTGTAAACAATGACTCTTGTGTTTCACCATTGGAGCCAAACAGTCCCATGGAACTGTCTGGTCCACCATATGTGTTACAATCCGGTTTAAGGTGATAAGCATACATTTTTAGTTTTCTTGATTATGTCTCTGTGTTTTCTACCACACGGTTTATATATATCTTATGTTTCTATTTAGGCCAAGCAAATGTGTTATGCACGTAGGATGGTAATTTTTGGTTTTTTGTTGTTTCCCAGTCATTCACGAAGCGAGCCAAACATAGCTACTGAATTTTGCCGGAGAAAGAACATCAAGGAACAGCTTACTGCTAGTTCCAGGTTATATTTTTTGTTAATATATTTGTCCTTTCAACAGTCTTGTGGTTTTGATAAATTTTGTCAATGCTAAGTGTTCGTATATAGATTCCATGCTACTTCTCTTAAAACTTCAGTTTCCTCATGTTCCCTTAAATTCTGTCAACTATCTTTATTGATAAAAGGTGAAATATGGTAACCATTAAAGTCCATTCTCTTTCTCTGATTTGTGTCCTATTATATAACCTTATCTAGTCAACTGCAATGCAAGAGCTGCGAACGAGTTACGTTTTGAGAGTATTTGGCTTAACAACCAAATGAGGTGAATTCTATATGTACTGCAGTTGATGAGTTTGCTTCAAAAGCATATGTAGTTTATAGCTGCAAATGTTCATGGTATTTCATTAGTCATTAGTGTCCTTGGAGGCTGGAGCTATAATAACTATTTGGCTGAAAAATGGTTGTAGCGCGTAAAAATGTTGATGTCTTGAGTTTCTATTACCAGCTGTAAATCAGATGGAGCAGCAGAAACGGAAACCAAGAGAAGAAGGAGAAGGCGTATGAAATCTCCTGAGATCAGTGATGACATTTCCAGGCAAGTGTTTGCTTTATGACTGAAAACAATGTTGCATGTGTTGAAAGTCATCATTATATTGCCGAATTAGGTTACTTACGGTCATTAAAGTTCATTTCTTCTTTTTTTTCTTGTGATGAAATGTATGTGAACACGGGCCTACAGAATTGACGGTACAATCTTTTGTGGAAACTATAAAACACGGACAATAGGCATTTCTTTAATCTTGAGCACCACATAGTATCACTGAACTAGCATTTGCTTACATCCTGTACAGCCTTCCTCATATGGTACTAAAAGTTTGTAGCAATAGTATCGGCTGTTGTTGTCACAAACATATTCTAGATTTGTCAATATCTTTTGCTTAAAAGTAAATTTGACAATCTATTTCAGGGAAGTGCTATTAATGAGGAAGAGTCACTTCTTGAAAGAGCGAAATAATGATGATTCATCTCCTTACTCTCCAGATGACAAAAATGTATGTAACAGCTTTCCTGATATTGATATATGCATCACTGAAATACTTATGGTATATTTGGCAACTATAAGCTTTGAATTATGAAAGACTTTTTGTATCTTTTCTCTTTTCCACTAGTTCACTGAAGTTTATGATCTATGCAAGAGGAATCTTAGGAAAAGTGTTGGTGTTGTGCTTCTTTGTTTGAGAGAACATAGGTAGAATGTACATTTCCTGTTTCAACAAGTCGCAATAAACAAACTTCATCGGTTTCTTCTGCAGTAGACGCAATGGGATCTGGTTCTATGCTATTACACATATTGAGAAAATCTTCCTGAGAACTATGATTTCTCGGAAACGTTTACTCTATTTCCTTATAACGGCTTATTTCTGCTTCTAGGTCTCTAGTTTCCATCTTTACTCCCATGAACAAGTGTCTGGTGAAATGTCGGCACTAGATCTGCGGAAGACAATATTACTGCCGTCATCTCCCCAAAACTATCAAATATCATCTGAAAGGAGTGGACCTTCACATCAAGATATAAGCCACATTTGGAATGAAGTGCTGGAATCTCCAATGTTCCAAAATAAGCCTTTGTTACTATATGAAGGATGGAACATAGGTTTCTCCGAGTTGACAGTTGGAGATCCTGTTGGGAGTGGTAAGAATGGTTTTATTTTCAAGACATGTGGAGTGTTTTAGAAATCCATCTGTCTGTTGTATTAGCCACAGATCTTCAGCAAAAAAATTTGGACATGGTCTGTGAGGAAAGGTGCATTTTATCCTTGAAACCCAATAACTCTTTATGGTTGATATATGTCATTCAGGATCTTTTGGAGTAGTATGTCGTGGCATCTGGAATGAAACAGAGGTTGCAATCAAGATGCTTCTTGACCAACAGCTTACAGCAGAGAACATGGAAGTTTTCTGCAACGAGATATCTATTCTTGGGTATGTGTCCTTTAATCTTTTCTTTGCCTATTCAACTTATCTTCTGACCTTTCTTCTTGTCTTCTCTTCTGTGCAGCCTTCTTCGACATCCCAATGGTAATCATCATCTATTTCTGTTTCTTGCTATGTTTACTTATCCAACGATCACGCGGTCAATTTGTAAGATTTGAGTATCATTTTTTGAGTAACGAGGCATCTCTTGACTTCTTGTAGTTATTCTGTTCATTGGAGCATGCACAAAGTCTCCTCAGTTATCAGTGGTCACAGAGTATATGGAAAGGGGGTCCTTGTATGATGTGCTCCGTACCAGGAAAAAGGAGATAAGAAGGGAAAGGAAACTAATGATGCTGCGTGACATTTGCAGGTATTTCATTTATACACTGCATACTTCCCCATTTAAATTTTCGCCATATTAACCCTTTAGTCATCATCGGATCTTTCTAGAGACAATCCGTGGATTTGATCACCAAGTTCTCTTAGGGATCAAGATTCACAGTGTCAGGAGTTTCCATAACCGTTTGTATTTTCATGTGTTTCAAAGAGGTTTGATGTACATACACTGGATGGGGATAGTCCACTGTGATCTAAAGAGTGCGAACTGCCTGATAAACGACAAGGGGGTAGTCAAGATCTGTGATTTTGGGCTCTCGAGAATGATGAAAGGCACGACAGTGAAAGACACTGAAGCTGCAGGAACTCCCGAGTGGATGGCTCCTGAACTTATCCGCAATGAACCTGTCTCAGAAAAATGCGACATCTTTAGCTTTGGTGTTATAATGTGGGAGCTTTGCACTCTATCCAATCCCTGGGAAGGAGTCCCAAAAGAAAAAGTATGTCCGTTGAACAGGAACAACACTTGGTAACTAAATAAAAACATCGAATCTAAATCCCGTCCTTGCAACTTTTGCTTTCAGGTCATTCATATGGTTGCAAATGAAGGAGCCCGGCTCAAAATACCTGAAGGACCACTAGGCAAGCTTATTGCAGGTTTGTGACTCCTCAAAATCTAACTGTTGTTTCTCTTGGAACCCTTACTGTTTTTTTTTAGTAAACTGATGCTTATGGAAACTTTGTCTTGTTATAGATTGTTGGTTGGAACCAGAGCAAAGACCGAGCTGTAAAGAGATACTGCATCGCCTCGTCTAATTACCTGCGAGTTTTCGCCTCGCTGATTGTGCGAGTTGTTTGTTCTTTATGTATGTAGAAACTGTCGAGTCATTAGGTGTTAGAAACTCTCTGAGTTTGTTCTTCATTGAGTTTATAATTAATAAAAGTATCTTTTTGTTTTATGAAATCATTGATCTTTTGCAAATTAGTCTTGGCTCTTTCCTTTTACAAACATATATAACACTCGACCATACAAATACAATGGAGGACCAGTTTCTGAAGTCAATACGGATATAATAGTGTAACTCACTCACTCACTCTTTAGTTTCAGTCAATGATGTTGCGGCTGTTCAATTGGTCCTCGAATCGGCTACACGAACCAACTCTCATCTCTGTGCTCATATCGTTCTCTGGCGCCGGATAATAGTCAGCTCTAAGCTGTACATCCCTTAAGTTTGGGATTCTCAACAAAAAGTTCATGAAATGCTCATGAGCTGTTCCATGGATGAAGAGCTTCCTCAGAGTAAGGCACTCCTGTAACAAACCTGCTCCAGGAAGCGAGAGACTCCTCTGGTTAACATCTCTGTCCTGGGGTGGCCAATAATCGAGCTCGCTCAAGCTCAAGTTTCCAATTCCAGTCAAGAAGAATCTTTCCCATAAGCTCAAATCCATCTGCATTGGCGGTGCGGTCAGTGCGAAACCGATTGTGTCCCCGCAGTCTAACTGCATCTTTGAGAGCTTTGGGTAGAGAGCGAGACAGCTTAACCCGAACTCTGGCTCCGCTGGCCTGCGTTTACCTCTGCAATCTCCTTCTATCTTGATCCTAATCTCTTCCAAATTTGGACAGTCATCTAGTCCTGTCATTGGCAATGGTGTAAGAAATTCTCCAACACTGATCCATAAAGACAGATACTCCAGTTTCTCCCAAACTCTGTCTTCAGAACAGAATCCATTCCCATCACTGGTTGAGCAGTGTTCTTCCTCCGATGAATATTTGCACCTCTTCAAGCTCCTCTCGTAATCATCATCATCATCCTCGTGGTTAGCCGTGCTTGTTTCCACCCTTTCTTCTACCTCCTCCTCTGAACCAGACCACACGCAGTCTATATGCAGTTTCTTGATCCGATCACAGATCGGCTCAATCGCCCGTAAAGAAGCTGTGGTATCAAGATTCTTGCAGCAGGAGATTCTCACATCAGTAAGAGTCTTTCTCAGAAGACTAACCATTGTTCTTAGTCCCTTCACTGTTACATTCTCACACCCTTGAATCTCAAACTTAGTCAGCTTACAGCATCCTCTCCCTATAGCCACCAAACCCATATCAGTCAAATCGCCGGAATTCTTAATCGACAAGGACTGCAGTCTTCCACATAAAGCAACACCATCGAACCTCCCCCAATCAGTAGCAGAGCAAACACCTTGGAACTGTCCTAGCTTCAATGCTCTTAGATTCTTGCATTTCGAATTCAATGCCTCCAAAGCTACACCACTGTGGTTCACGTTCTTCCCTACATCGAGCACCAGCTCCTCTAGATTCGGCAAACCTGAGAAAACCTCAATAAGAGTCCCCGCCGTGACAGCTGAATCTCCGGCTTCCGTACCTGGAATTGCCCTAGGAGTCGCCAAGGACGCTGTGTCTACCATATGGAGAAGCGTTAAATTAGGGCAATTGGTAGCTACGGCGGAGAGAGTCTCGTCTCCGACGAATTCGAAGTACCTTGGATCAAACGTACAAGCTACACGAAAATCCTTCAAATTAGGGCAAGATTTGGTGATACTGACGATTTCGCTTGCCTTGTAACCTTCGGTGAACGACGCCGTCAAGAGATCCAAACGTGNCTTCAATGCTCTTAGATTCTTGCATTTCGAATTCAATGCCTCCAAAGCTACACCACTGTGGTTCACGTTCTTCCCTACATCGAGCACCAGCTCCTCTAGATTCGGCAAACCTGAGAAAACCTCAATAAGAGTCCCCGCCGTGACAGCTGAATCTCCGGCTTCCGTACCTGGAATTGCCCTAGGAGTCGCCAAGGACGCTGTGTCTACCATATGGAGAAGCGTTAAATTAGGGCAATTGGTAGCTACGGCGGAGAGAGTCTCGTCTCCGACGAATTCGAAGTACCTTGGATCAAACGTACAAGCTACACGAAAATCCTTCAAATTAGGGCAAGATTTGGTGATACTGACGATTTCGCTTGACTTGTAACCTTCGGTGAAAGACGCCGTCAAGAGATCCAAACGTGTAAGCCTGGCCGCCACGTCAGCATAGCGGAGAAGAACCGGAGGTAAGTCTTCAGTCCAGTGATAAAAGGCGGAGAGATCTAAAGACTCGAGGAAAGCACCACAGTGTTCAAAGATGGGAAGAAAATCGCCACCTAAAGGGATCTGAGAAGCTCGTTGATGCCAGCGGAGGAGCTTGATGTGACGGATTCTCGGCCATTGAGGGAGTAACAGCTCGAGAGAGCTGGGAGATCGAGAGTAGACGTTGAGAGACTCGACGAAAGGGAAACAGATTTTGAGACGGAGAGCGAGGAGGTTCTGGTGATCAATTGGGAGAGAGGAGAGGAGAGAGTGACCCCATGGGGAGAGGAAAGAGAGATCGAGGTGAGAAACAGATCGGAAACAGCCAGGGACGAGAGAGAGATCACGAGCGTTGCCACGGAGAGTGAGGTGAGAGCGAGTGGATCTTTCGAGAGCGAGGAATTTGCGGGAGACGAGGGAGAGAGAGTTGCGAGCTCGGGAATCGGAGACGAGAGAGAAAATGGTGGATAAGATGACGTCAGGGAGGTCGGAGAGAGTAGTGGTGGTGGTGGAGGAAGCCATGAGAAGCGGCAAATCTACAAGAGAAGAGATTTTAGGAGAAGAAGAAGAAAGAAGAAGAGATTTGTGTTGGGAGGAGAGAGAGCCACGTGATACTTACTGACATTTTTGTTTTTTCCCTTTGCTGTGTGTTACGGGCAAAGGGATCTTGATAGATAATTCTTCTTTCTTTCTTTTTTTTGCTATTCGATTGAAAAATCATGGCTATTTGATTTAAAACGAATGTCTTATTTTCTATTTGTAAAGATTAAAAACATCCACTTATCTCTTTATTAATCTGAAAAATGTTCATCCCTCAAAATATATTTTATTCTAATCTTTAACTGCCTACTTTACCAAAACTTTTTATTGTACTATCTTTGGTCAAGAGATTGTGAATATTGTATTACGCGTACTTATCTGAAGATATACTATTTAAAGAAACCAAATTCATAGTTGAATACTTGCATGTAATGTTCGGACAATTTCGTTCATGTGTTCTCATCACCTTTTCTTTAAGTCATCTATCATAGTATGTACTTGGGTATGATAAAGTTTACTATTCATTATCCGACTCAAAGATCTATCTCGAAATCTTGATTTTCGAATTTGGTAAGTACGGGTACATGTACCCACTTTACTGTGCATGCATGATGCATCATCCTGTGTCAGAGTTATTTAAGCTCGTCTAAAATGTTATACAAATATCGTATATTTTATAAATTTGAGTGAAATAATAGATTTGAATCACGGTTGTTCCAAGTAGACCAATACTAATGCTAATAGGTGTTGTCTAGCTCATTTACTAAGTACAACAACTGTTAGTCACTTGGTTGTGAAGATCATATCTTACGGAATTAGCGCCGTATAACTTGACAATTGTTCCAAATTAAAGCATCAAAAATATACATATTTCATATTTGATATATAAGAGTCAAAATCAACCCCTCTCTCTCTCCCTCCTTATGTTCCCACTTGAATTGCATATTTTTTTCTGTAAAGAACAATCCACCTTTGTCCCGTGCATGCATCTAACATTTATTTATTTCCCTCAAGAATAATACCAAACTCCTTTTGTCTCTACACCTCTTATTTTGTTTGCGGATAGATATGTATGTGCTGGAAGAGGAAAAAAGATAGTTAAAACTAAACCCAGTCTTTTTGAAATATTAGAATATCATGAACAATCCAATATTACCCACATAGATATCTTTAAAAGATTACATTAATTGTTTCAAAAGACTAGAAGTCGATCGCTAGAGATGAAGGAGAAATAAAACAGCAACAAAAACGAGAACTTTTTTTTTTCGCTATAGCGTAACTTCGATAATGATTTGTGTCAACAGAAATGTATTTAAAGTGCCATTATTTTTATTATATGATCAGGAGAATGAGATTCTGGTTAAATCTCAAACAAATGGCGCCAGAACATGGAAAAAAGCCGAGTACTTTTCCAATTATAAAATTCATAATTGGAATCGGTAAGTTTGCTAACTAAGCTGAACTCATTTCCTATTTTAGAGATATATAGATCCAAAAACAGTGAATTGATTCAGTTGAGAGTCTCGTATGAATAGTTTTTTGTCTTTTAATATTAGATACGATTCCCGGTCAGTCCCAAGTTGCCAACTAATTTCTCAGTACCTGTTACTACAAATGAAAACATAGGTTTTGATTATTGCCAAACGCAAATACAATTTATATTTAAAGATAGTGTTAACTTTTAAAAGTTTAATGGATAACTCAATGAGCATAATCACGAAAGCAATAGTGAGTAAGTCGCTTGCAACTAATTTTTTTATTTCCTTTTTTCTTCTTTTCTTTACAAAGTGAGAAATTTAAGATTTGTAGGGCACGCATTATCTCTTGCCTACTCATCTTGCCGGTCACAAAATTACATACACACACACATATACTTGTGATTAGACATGCGTGTCAAGCCGTCACCATATAAACGCGACTTTGTATTATTATATATATATATATATAGATCAACTGACATATACCATGTTTCTGTGCCCATGCTTATAAATTGAATTAATTTGTGTATATATGTACAATAAGAAAATGAATACTATTTTATCCTAGAAAAAATGACAATTTAGTGAACCCTGCACACTAACATTTTGGGGATTACATAAAACAGTATAATTTAATGAACGTACCATAACACGACGGTTTCAAACTATTTGGAGATCATGTTCAAAAGATTTTAAATAACATATACTTGATGCGTTATTTTCTTTAACTTTACAGATTCCAGTTTATATAAATATTCAATAAAATCTATAATTCAAATCAAGGTCATGTTATAATATTCTATTTGAACTTGATAGAAAACGGTTCGTAAAAGACGGTTCATGGTCCTGCATCATAGGACATAGGTACATAGGTGTGACCGTGTGATTAGGTTTTGTGACGGAAGATTTCTTGAGACTTGCTCAATTTGAGTCCGACAAACCATAAACAATAAACCCTTATAGATAATTAATTTTTTCTTGACACAAAAGGTAAATTACTTTATCAGAATTCATGCTTGGTGAAATAAATTCGTAGGATTATCATTATAATAATTAGTAATTATTTGTATAGCTTACTTAAATGACCTTTTAATTAGCACGCATGAAATCATGAAATAGAAAACGTGGAACAATGGATGGTAAAAATAATCCATCAGACATTTTGACTTTTTAGGCGAGCATAAAAAACCAAATACGAAGACACGGTCCCTTAACCCTTAGCATAAAACGTATTATTTGTGGAGAAAGATATCACACGTTGAAGCATGATGAGGAGGTACTATTACTATTTATATCAATGTATGGATAAGTGATTACATACTATATATTATCAGTCAGTAAAGTAAACATTTTATTTTTCTCATACCTTTTCTATAGACTTTGGAGTTTGGCATCGAAAGCACTTCACAGCTCATAATACCCACATATTATATAACTGACGAAAATTTAAAAACCTAACGAAACAATATAGATTTCTAAAGGTTCAAAATACTTTAGAAAAGATATTGTAAATTTATGGTTGCGCCAATTGTTTTTCATCTCACGTGAAAAAGAACGTTTTATTGAATTGAGTTTTCTCGATCGTTCTTGATAGTTTTATCTATTTCGCTAGAACTTAGAATTAAACAAAGAAATGTACGTACAACAAAAACAATTTCTTTATCAGAAAAAAAAAAACGTGTAACAAAAACAATAAAACTGAAATCTAATTTGATACGAATAATAAGTCTGACCATTTGCGGAGAAGAGACTTAATCTATCTGTTTTGATCATTGCTCGTAGAAAACTGTAAGCCAAAAAATTGGAACTCTTTGGTTAATTAATTAGCCAAAAGAAAAAAGGCGAAAATCAAATTCGATTGGGCGTAAGATCGTGGATTTCGAACAAGTGGGGTCCAAAAAGATTTCACTGACTCTTAAATCTTACATGTCATTCAATTCTTTATATAGTCATCACCACTAAAATTTCTTAGATCTGATCTTTCCTTCTGTCGAAATATGTATACTACTAGTTAGTGTAACTTTTCTCGAACTGATATGTTATTAATTTCGTCCTAAAAGTTAAATGCAAACGATAGAAAAAGGAAAAATCGTATTTATTTTTCATTTGGTAAAACGGACCAATTAGTGGATGCTTTGGTGGGCCTGGGCCCGGGTTTTGAATTTAATGACCGAAAGAAATTAATTTAATGAGAATGGAAAATAAATAAAGAAGTGGTGGAAAACGAAGTGACGTGGAAGTAGATAAGTGGTGACGTGAAGTGGGAGGCTTTTGTAATTGTAATGTTGTAATGTTGTAATGTTGTGTTCCGTAACGACTCTTTCCTTCAAAGTACACCATCCTGTCTCACTCTCACGACGTTGCCTTGCATGTCGTTTTGCTTCTTTTTTTTTTCTTTCAAATCCTCATCAATTTATATGGATGATGTGAACGTTTAGTAAAAAAAGCAGTTTCTAGAAATTCCACGTGTCGCATGTGGGTTCCAATTTAATGCGACATCTCGAGTTTTATTGGAACTATCATTTAATGCTTTCGTCCGATCTCCACCTTCGTTCCAACGGTTTTGTGTAAGGATGTTGTGGTAAAATAATTCAATGTGTGTAATTATGTTTTTGTAATCGAGAACAGATTTAATTCTAAAACTAGTCATTTTTAGTTTAGTTTGACAAATAGGAGTATTGTTTTTTTTCGGAGTTTGTGAGTCTATATGAGTTTAAAACGTATATTTGTAGAATTTTTTTCGGGGTACAGCAAAATTTGTTGGAGTATTAGAGTTGAATTGGTCTTTGGTCAATTGCAGAGTGGGAATAAGCTCCGATTGTTTAGGAGTCAATTAGTTGTCCTAGTTTTTAGTTTTGTTTCAGTTAGTTCCTACAATCTCTCTTTCACGTTTTTGTAGAAGGCTGAGTCTTCATCTGTAGGCTATATATAGCCCCTTTCTTTGTGATAATAAAATCTATTGTAGTTGTTGAGAAACCTGCAACTTTATTTTCTACATGTCTGCAACTTTGTTTTCTACAAAATTGAGGTGTGATTTGATTTTGTTTTTATATCCATTATCCCCGGTTCCATTTGGTTAACATTTTAAGGAATAATTATGTTAAAAAAATAAAATATAGTCGCTCACTAGTCACTAGTCTCTACTCTCTAGGTTAGGTCATAACATGATGATAGTTGTTGACTTGTGTGGAGCTGAGAACTTCACGAAGTGACTATTTAAAATTTATAATGATGTATAATAATATATAATTTAACTAAGTGATTATTTAAAATTTTAAAAAAATTAATATAATAAATATTAAATTAGTTAAATTAATTTAATTTAAAAGTATAATGCAATGTATATATATTTATAATAATATAATATTTACTTTTTAGTTATTTTTTATTTTTAATTAAAATTTTTTTTTTTTTAAATTGATGAAAATATTTTGTGTAGTTGACAAAAAAAAAAAATACTTCGTATAGTTAACAAGACATTTATTTTATCTGGAAATGATGGTTATAGTGTTGATACCATGTCGTATGTTTGCTCGGGGATGTCCGTATGTACTATCAATAGTTCGTATAGTTGGCGAAATATTAAAATTGTCGGCATGTGTGGTGATTTATTGGTGTAGCTAGCAATAAAACAATATGTGTATAAATTAATGGAGTGGTTATGGGCCTATCGTATTGCCATATTGGGTTTATTAAACAACTACTTGGGCTTCTTTATTTTTTCTTCTAGGGCTCAGTTAGATTATATGTCCCACAAAGAAGAGGTGTTGAAAATGTAAATGTAATTATTAAAATAAATTAATTAGTTAAACCATGTTTAAAACTATTTAATTAGGTAAAATTAATTAGTTTAAATCCTTTGCATATAAAATTGAGAAAGCACATTTATAATTTCTAAATGCGTGGGAACATACAAATATATAATTCTTGTGGAGTATCATTGCTCTTGTTATTTAACATACAAGATTCAAGTTTTACTCAAAATTCATAGAAGACATACTTGTCTTGGAGAGAAGATCAAAACTGTTAATACTCTTACAAATAGTCTCTTCTCTATTGCTAAGACTCAAACTCTTAACTTCGATCCACGCAAAAAAAAACATAAAATTTAACACACCAACACAGAGCTATATACTTTCCTGTATACTTGACAATTAGAAAATGATAGAGCATTGTTCTAAAGACAAGTAAATATTCGAATTGAGTCGCCCTAGGTAAAAGAATTTCCCTACCATATTATAACAGCATGTTCGTCTTTTTGGGACAAATTATTAAAAACTAATGGTATTTCCGTTAAATAGTTAATTTCAAAACCAACTTGTTTTTGTCGTTTTCATTTGGACTTACCATTTACCAACGTTGGTTTGCTTTATTTTTTTAGGTTTTCTCTTATTTGTTAGGAACATCAGTCAGGAAACTTGATTTTTTTACTATTTCCCAACAGATTGTTTTGAAGCTAAATATATAAATAAATCTTCAACTAATCTACTAGTTATTTCTCTAAGTTATTACGTATAATCCATCGATTATATAATATGCCAAAACTAATTCAGTGGTCATCAGACTCTGCTATTCCACCATAGTCCATTGGTATCATTTAAATCCAATATGTTGGAGTTATATAAGACATAGAAGCACGCTGACATAAGAAGACATAGAAGTACAAAACAAACCTGACTTCAATATATAAACTCTATACACTTATTCAAAAAGTGCGCTTAATAAGAGAATAGAGATGAATATACTTATGTCCGAGAGCTACGGAAATAGAGGAGGGGACGAAGACCGGCTAAAATGGGCCGAAAGATATGTTGAAGATGCCATTTTACTTTGACTTCTTGATCAGCAGTACGTAGATAGTTTTGAGGTCTCTTTTACATTTGATTCCTCTTTGAGACTTACTCTTCCTGCCAATATCTATTGTATCAAGATTAATTCACTAATTAATTGCCAGAAACATATAGTATACGATTAGCTAGATTCTAAGATGAAGATAGATTAACTTACTTAGATAAATCCAAGTTTAAACCATAACTAGGCGAGATGCATGCATGCTTGTCCGACCTAAATATAACCCCGTACTTCAGTGCCACCATCCTAGTCCTAGATATATTCTTTAACTTATGTATGTGTGACATATGTTAAATTGTATCATCGAACAAAATTTATAAAGCTTGCGGGGTGCAAAACAAACTTTCAAGCTTTTACAAAGTTAGTGGTGACAAGATCCTAAAGGAAGACGCATAAAATGCAAATTATATTTATTTATTTACTAACCTAACATTGAAATTATATTTGACATTTAAGAAAATAAAAGAGAAACTGTCTCACAAAATCTAATTATATAATGTCAGAAAATGCCAATGCATAACTATTCCCAATGTTCATGTATTAAACAGCCTTTATAAAAGCTCAAATTAAATATGTCACAATCCAAGCTCTAAAATCTGAGATCCCAATTACAATTAATATGATTGAAAATGATAAAGATTTGGTTGGATTTGTTAATATTGAGATCATTCTCCTAAGACCCACATAGCAATAATTTAAAGTATGAACTAAAAAAGATTAAATTTTTATGTGAGCTAATTTCTATTCTGAGATAACCTTATTAACCTTTGAGAACAATCATGGAATCTCAATCATTAATACATTTCTTTAGGTTATAAAAATGGAGAGAAAAGGTTCAATCAATTTCTCCCTTGATCATCAATGGGGAACAAAATCTACAAAAATCTTTAAAGAGAAGCATTCCAAGAGCCAATCATTACTTTTGAACCACTGTTTGTATAAACAACAGTGGTTAAAATGTGTGTATATACATATCTCTCTCTATCTTTGTGCACACACAAACACCATATATATATGTGTGAAGAAAGGATTCATCTTTTGAGAATCAAATGTTTTTCATAATCTTGGAGGAGTTGTTCTCTAGGATAGCTTGAAGAATCTATGATTCCCACGTACATAGATTATAAATGTGATGCATTAATTTTCAAATTAAGGTTTTGAATAAATCTAGTTTTTAATTTACTTTCAAGACTATAATTCAATGAATCTTCCATTCAAGAACTAATTTTAATAATTTGATATGCTAGACTAGAAAACCTCTCTTTCTGTATGCCATTCCAAAACTAAAATCTACTTTGATTCAAAGAGCTAAAACGATTTAAAAATATAATCTCAAAAACATCTACTTCCATTCAAAACCTAAGATCTAATCACAAACCGGTCCCTTAATCCCGAACCCAACATCAATAAGAATTCACCTGATCATTCGTACAGAAACCAAAAGCCTAATTATTTCTCCAATATATTAGGGTTTTCACATAGAACATTCTANCAAAAAAAAAATATATATATATATATATATATATATATATATGAAATTGATATGAATATAATGGTCTATATGCTTGTTAATTTTATATGTAAATGAATGCAAAGACACATGTTTTCAATATAATAAAAACATAGTAAATGGAGAAATATATTACCACAAAGTAATTCACGAAGATGGAGAATCTCTTAAGAGAAGCTGAAGGAAGAGGATGTGGAAGAAGAAGAGTCGTCTCTTCCACCACCCATCTCCGTCGTTGGCTTCTTCTTCTTCTTCTTCTTGTAAGGAATCCCTCTAGCCTTAGCCTGACACTCCCTAACCTCCCTCAGATAAACCCTTATCGCTCCACTAGCGAAAGGGTTGGTCTCCGGAGATCCACCGTTCTCCTCGTAAGCCGCTCTCAGCCGTCCGATCAAAGCGTCAAGACTTCCCCAAGCTTGTCTGAGAGGGCACGTGCAAGGAGCTGGTGGCTCAGGCTGGCCGTAGAACATACAGCCAGGCACGTGCACCTTTGTCTTACCGAACTGGTCTAAGTACCTGAGGAAATCAAGCACGTGGTTGCAGCTGCAGTGAGACATCGGCACGGGAGGTCTTTGATTCTTCAAGTACTGTCCGAAAGTGTTCCAGTCACGTCTCTTCTGCGACTCGTAACGGCTTGGTGTCACCGGTTGCTCTGATCCTGATGACTCCATCAAGCCCTTTCCTCTCTCTCTTGGAGAGGACATGATATGATCTTGTTTAGTGCTGAGAGAGAGAGGGAGATGTTGGTTAAGTGATCAATTTGTTTTATGGATCGATCTGATGAATTAAGTAATAAGAAAGATGAAAGGTTGAGTGAGTTTGATGAGAGGGTGAAAGTAATAGTAGTAATGGAGGATGATGTTGACGTTAGAGAGGACATGTTATGGGCCCTTTCAAATTTTGTTTTCATTCTTCCTCTCTCTCTCTCTTTCTCTCTTAGATTATCTCCCATATTTCTGTTCCTAATTTCTTTAGGAATTAATAAATAATGACAGATTTATTATTAGTTTAAAACTCATCGTGGTTAAATGGCCGAAAGATTTACGCAATTTATTGAAAGATTACGCGATTTGCCCTTTTTCAGGATTCAATATTGGACATTCCTTGTAGACGTCTCTAAACAGTAAAAAATCCAAGTGTATTCAACTCTTTCATCAAACTACTTTGGACTTCGCGATCAGGATCATATGGTTCTCTAAAGAGATTTTCATACCTAGAAATGTGTTAGTCTCTAAAGAGATTTTCATACCTAGAAATGTGTTAGTTAATTGTGTGTTGTATGCTAACAAGTATTATCAATTAAACTACAAACAAAAGAAAGATTATACAAATTTATTGGTAGATATAAAATTTATGTGTGTGTGTATAGACGTCAGATTTCATAACGGGTATAAAATATATATATGCACATGTCATATTTACATATCAAAGGATGTGAAAAACGGTCTCGAGTTGTCTGCGATTTTTTTTTTCTTTTAATAAAGAGTTGTCTGAGAGTGTTTAACACGCCTTCGTATGTATGAAAAAAGGTCAGGTTAAAAAATATGGGTTGGTTTGTCAACGAATCAGGTTTAGAAAGGATCGATTTTAGTCAATTTATAAGATAACTAATATATCAGATTTGGGATACCACTATATATATGTTAACACGCCTATCTAGTCCATCCAATTTTCCGGACAGTCGCCCTAAATTCGGCGGACCAATTATGAAAGTTTGATGTATGATCTTCTGTTTCATTTCTCGTATTTTTCGATATCAACAAAGAAGAAAAATGATCGTTCTTTTCGGTAATGAGTTGATGATATCTTTGTTAATGCAATTTGGTTTTCTTCTATAACCCATATTTAATAGTATTTGTAATCTTTTAGTCGATTTTTGTTGATATAGAGAGAGTGATGTCGTTTATTAAAAATTTGTTGTAGGGTTCATCTTTTTTCTCCCCATTAAATTAAAATTGTTTTTTTGAACTCTGTATTTTGTTTCATAAGTAAGGATGATTCACATTTTTCCATTTAATGTTCTTGATCATTTTAAATACATCATATCTTTTATTGTTTGGTTTGTCCACAACAATTTACATACATATAATACCAAATTTGTTATCAAGTCATGATACAACATCAACACTAATACAGTAATACTAATTAACCATTATATATAAGTTTTTGTCAATTATATTTATTTTCTATTTATAATTTTTTTTATCAAGAATAGTATATGAATTTTAAGTTAAAATAAATCCCAAAGATAAATATTGGTATTTCAAATAGTTTATTAATATAAGTGAAAAGAGTTTACTGAACATTCATTTGTATCAAATGGAAGGACTGAGACCATGTGCAATAGCGTTCCTTGAAGGATAGTTCCTTGTAAAGTAATATTAAAAAATGATGTATATCCCACTAAAACTAAAGAACTGAGCGGAACGTTCCTTAATTTAGGAACGTTCTTTAGTTAGTTCTCCACTATTCGCGGGCTCCACTGATACGTGGCGGTCCGTGATTGGTTGTCTTTTTTTATTTTTTTTTTAAATCTAAATAAAACATAAAAAAATATTTCTAAGGAACTCAAACAAAGAACATTGCTGCACATGCCCTGATGAAGTTCGACGACACAAAAAAAGGAAGGAGTCCAAGAGTGTCTTACATGTCAAAATCATTGTCAATCTGTCATTAAAAATGCTTAAAAATATTCTAATTAGGAACTCGTTGTTTTCTCCTAAATACATTGCACGTAATGTTTTGTTTTTTAAATCCAATTAAAGCCTAATTTAACGATTGATTTAGTCCTTCCATTTTTACTATACTATGATATGCAATATAATAATAATATAATAAAATTAATAATTGAGCAAGATGTAAAGTAGAGTGAGCATCTATGTCCCTGATTGGTTCATGAAAACTAGGTTATAGGTTATGACTCACTAACCACTATATTCTACCTATTTTAATTAGACATATTTACGAGAATATGTTACATATGGTATCTTTTATCATGTTCAATCATAAAAACAATTTCTAATCTCATGTGAGTCATCAATATCTGATTCATACTATAATTTCTATTTTACGGAGAAGCGATACTTATTACTTATTAGAGTTGAATTTCAATAAAAATAGACTGTTAACTATTTGACTAAAAATAGTTATAGATTCTATCAAAATTAATTAATTATCTGTAACATGATCGACTAATATGATACTATAATATTTGGCTATACATATCAACATTCAAGGATTCGAATATAGGTCAATTGAACTAGAATAAATTGTCCCAGATTGAACTTCTTTCAAAATCAGAATAACTTAATTAAATCTGGAAACTTAATGCGTGGTTTTTTTTTTTTTTTCTGTAATCATTTTTTTTTTTTTTTTATGGGAAAGATGATTTTGAAATTCTAAGTTGTAATGATTTGGAAGTAAGAAAACCTGAGATTTACGTCATGTTGAGGAGAAGGAAGTATCACCTGTTCGGAAATCTCCAATTAGCGCGCACCCACATTTTGGTCGTCTATAACTCACCCAACGTTATAAACATGTGTAGAGTCTTTTCAAAAGATAATCGTAACAGTATTCTATTAAATTATATTACATCCTTAAAATCCTGAGTCATATTTTCTAAGGTATATATAGAGTACTACTAGACTATGCGGTCAAAGAAATTTAAGATTTCATCAATAATCTTGAAATTTATGTATCGTTCTTTAACTTTCTAAAGGAAACTGATCTACTGAAGACGAAGAGAAACGAGAAAGGAACAAAAGAGAGAGCATGTGATGTGTTACGAGACTTGTGTAAGCATATATATACACAATTATTTCCCAACCTGTCAAATTGGACTGTTTAGGATATAATATTATATTATTGTTGCCATTATTTTCTGCAACTTTTGAATTGTTTACAAAGTTGTCTCTATACACAGGTTTTATTCGTTTGAATATGGGTGGCATTCTTAAAGTATATGAGCCCACACGATTAATAATGCATTGGTTTTCGATGGCTGTTACTATATCATAACGAATGCAATAAACTTTAGATAATAAGTATTTTTTAAAAATTTCACAACTCACATCACAGAAAAGAAACTGTTAAAAAAGTTCTAAAAAAAATTTATGATTAAAAAATATATAATTTATTTAAATATTTAGTGTATTAAGTTGAATTTTTTTTTCTTACAAGTTTTCTGAAATGTTCAATTATTTAAAAGTTTTGGTGAAACGGTATCATGAATTTGATTCTTGTGGAAGAGTTAATTTGTTATCAAATCTCTAGTTTATGAAACCTGTGTTTACTGTTTTGAATATGAGATTATGATGTAATATGATTTGTTTAATACTAAGAACAAAGAAATATGCAAAATTTTGTACTTTTTATTTGTCTTAAGAATCACTAACATTGAAAATTTAGTTTGGTGATTTATTTACTTCTTATAAAAGAAAGAAAAGTGTTGTTACGTTGGTGTTTGTTCAAAAAAGAGACATAACTTAGAACGCAAAAGTGTCCGGAACTAATAATATATCCTTCTCTTGTCTCTAGCTCAAGGAGATACGGATCTAAAGTCCGAAACCTCTCTAGCTTTGGGGTAACTAAAAAAAAAACAAAAAAAAAAAACAAAAATGGGTATATATAGTATACAAATAAACAAAAAAACTAGATAGTGACCCACGGTACACCGTGGGGCAATGAATGCTTGATTTTTGTGAAGATTTGTGCATGATAATTTATTTGATATCAAGTGATTTAGTAGATAGTTTATTGTGTGATTCAAATATTAAAATGTTAGGTTAGTAAATAGTAGTTGTTTTTAAAACTATATAATCATATTTATCTAAATTTCAACCCGTTCAATTTCAACCCGCTTAATAACATGACCCGCAAGTACTTAAATTTGTTTTAGCAAGCTATAAATATCTATAATATTTTTAATTTTTGT
The DNA here is from genome assembly GCA_900406345.1 of Erysimum cheiri. NCBI lineage: Eukaryota > Viridiplantae > Streptophyta > Magnoliopsida > Brassicales > Brassicaceae > Erysimum > Erysimum cheiri. The sequence continues at coordinate 32 of OVAQ01001022.1, read as the reverse complement.
TGAAAAAATATTTTAATCATAGGATACTATCT
>OVAQ01001021.1:0-21860 GCA_900406345.1 Erysimum cheiri | reverse complement strand
AAACTCAACAAGTTTCTTTGAGACTTAGGGGAATATAATGCTTTTTTTATTTCAAATTTTGTTCCCCTTGGCATTGAAAAATTGGCTTCGCCAAAGCCCATTATAATCTTTGCATTTCCAGATATAGTGCTCACGCCTTTATCGGAGTCATTCATTTTGAGAGAGGAGAAATACTTTTTATCTTTAAATATTGAGTGCGTTGTAGCACTATCTGCTAGACATATCTCTTCATCCTCAATCTCAAAAGACATTTTCTGAAATAAAACATTAAAAAAATATATATAGATCTGAGCATATGATCGAGAAAGCAGAGTCTTTCTTCAGATCAAGAATGCATATCTTGTTATATGATAAAAAATACTTGATCTTGTTATATGATAAAAATATATATAGATTTGGGCATATGACCGAAAAATCATAGCATTTCTTCAGATCAAGAATGCAGATCTATATGATCAAGGTGGCAGAGCCTACCATTATGATCAAGGAGGAGGCATAGCCATCTTACTCCGTATATATCTCATATATATATAATTGAATTTAAAGGAATGAATTTAAAGGAATGAATTTAACATAAATTAAATGTTACCTCTCTTTTACGATATGAGATGACAAGAGATTAATCGTTACGGAGACGATCGGATCGGTAGCTCTCTTGAACGGAGTGGAGAGGCGATCATGCTGATAACGTGTTATAAAATATAAATCATAATATGAGAGTATGTATCTATATATGAGATATTATTAATTTGTAATGGAGGAGAAAAGCAATGAGGGAGAGAGATGTTATAAGATGAAAGAGCAAAAGTTGTATTCCAACCAACGTACAATGTTTTCACTTGCACACATATTTATAGGAACAAAATAAGTGATTAGTCAGAACCCTTTATATGAGATAATGACAAGTGGGTGACATGTGTAGATAATATGTGGGGCATGTGATGAATAATCAATATATTCATAATAAAAATGAAATATTATGAGAATAATCAATCTTCACAAGTATAATCAATCTTCACCTAAATATTCTCAAGTTCATGCCCAAAAACATTTTGTTCCCTTAAGAATTTTTTAACCCACATGCATTGTCAATTTTATTTCATAAAAAAAAAAAATCAGATAAACTATATTTGGTTTTATGACAACAGAAAAAAATAAGTTATTTTGTCTTTCACTATACTCCTCTTCCTCACCATATAATCCGCCCTGGATTTATGACATCACAAGATTATGTCAGACATAATTAATACTCAAACACATAACCAAAAAGAATAAAATAATAAAGTTGAAATGTTATTATCTTAAACCTTATGTTAGATTACATTTTATTGTCAACAAAAAAAAAATTATCTTTCTCTTTCACTTTTTTTTTGGGTCATGCTTTCTCTTTCACATTCACTGTTAACTTCTTCTCCATAGAACTTCTCACTCTCTCTCACAACTGTACTCTCTCTTCTCTTTCTCTCTCTCTCTGGTGATTTAAAGAAAACCCTAATTCCCAAATTTGTTTTTTTGTCGTTTTCTTTCTTCACTTCTCTTCTCCGGCGAAGACATTTTTTTTGTAGATCTAAAGTTTCACTATGCAATACTGAGAGAATCTAGAAAGTTGAAAATGTCAAGCTCTGATTCGAAAACCGGACCTAAACCGGGTTCATGGCCACCAGCTCCAGAATCAGCCGCAATGCCACCTTCTTCTTGGGCTAAAAAAACCGGATTTCGTCCCAAATTCTCCGGCGAAACTACCGCCACTGATTCCGGTCAAGTCTCATTACCGGTTAGAGCTAAACAACAAGATAATAACCAACCGGATCTTGAAGCTGGTCAAGCTAAACCGGTTCGTCCTCCACCACCTGCCTCCTCCGCCGTAGCTAACGGTGAAACAGATAAAGATAAGAAAGAGAAGCCACCACCAACAATACCAACACCACCAGTACCACCTCCGGTTAAGAGAAGGAGAGCTTCTGATGGAGGTACTGGAAGATCAAATGGACCAGATGGAGCAAATGGGTCAGGTGGTGAACCGGTTAGAAGACCGGGTCGTATTGAAGAGACAGTTGAGGTTTTGCCTCAAAGTATGGATGATGATTTTGTGGCTAGGAATTTGCATATGAAGTATGGTCTTAGAGATACTCCTGGACTTGGTGAGAGATTTTAAATTATTTGTTTAATTGTTATATATAAATCAATTGTTTGGTGTCAGATAGTGACTCAATCTTTTAAAGTTTGTTGCTTTAATTGTTTTGGCTAATGATTGGTGTGTGTTTGTTTGTGTTTCTAGTTCCAATTGGGTTCTATGGTTTGCAACATTACCTTTCAATGTTAGGATCATTGATTTTGGTTCCACTGGTTATAGTTCCTGCAATGGGAGGTTCACACGTAAGTGTGGTTTATTTTGGACCTTCCACTTTTGAATCAATGTGTAATTTCATTTTTTTGTCTGACCATTTGGTTTTGGATTTGTAGGAGGATATTGCAAATGTTGTATCGACTGTACTTTTTGTATGTGGAATCACTACATTGTTCCATACTTCGTTTGGTTCGAGGCTTCCTTTGATTCAAGGTCCTTCCTTTGTTTTTCTTGCTCCGGCTTTGGCTATCATTAACTCTCCGGAGTTTCAAGGTTTGAATGGAAATAATGTAAGTTAAGAAAACAAAAACCTCTTTTGCTATCTATGTTATAACTTAAGATGTTAGTCATTGGGTTCCTTTGAGGATATCGCGGTGTAAAAATCATGCAAATAGACCGTTTAGAGCTCTCTTTACACTTTTATGGCGAAATTTACCTTGCAAGAATGAATGAATCTTCTATTAGGAAGACTTTTGCACTAGGCAAGAGTCGATTGTATTTGTGATTATGCTTCTGTGTTTGTCTAGAGCATTGATGTACTCAATGCAAGTAGAATCAGTTTTCTTTTTATGGTTTGTGATTTTGTTCCGGCTTGTCGTCATTCTATTTGTACAAAGAATGTGACATCAATTATTGTGTTTTGGTTAACATGGTAGAACTTCAAGCATATCATGAGAGAGCTGCAAGGTGCGATCATAATTGGTTCAGCTTTTCAAGCAGTACTTGGATACAGTGGCCTAATGTCACTGATTTTGAGGTATACATCTCTGCCTTTTTCCAAAGTTTGACACCTTCCAAATATAAACCATACAATAGTTATTATTTCCTATTTAGTCTTTTATCTATACAGAGGGTTGTAGTCGCTGTGTGGTGCTGTGTTTACTTGTATACATAATTCTTTTGACTTTCTATATAGGTTGATCAATCCAGTAGTTGTTGCTCCGACGATAGCTGCAGTTGGGCTTTCGTTTTACAGCTACGGTTTCCCACTTGTTGGTAAATGTCTTGAGATTGGTGTAGTGCAGATACTACTTGTGATCATCTTTGCTCTTGTAAGTTTAGTGAAGTTAGTTTTAACCGCCAACTTCGCAAATAAAGTTTGTTTGGATGCTAGTTTCGAGTTTTGCTTTCTTCTTGAAGTTGTGTTTACCTTATCATATCACAGCAGATTCATGTTAACACAATTTGATACTTTACAATTTTTGCTGCAGTACCTCCGGAAAATCTCAGTTTTAAGCCACCGCATTTTCCTTATTTATGCGGTATGTAAATTTATTTTTTGTGTTTTTGCTTTTACTTTCGATAGATAGGAAAAGGAAGTACTCGAGTTATCTCTACCTCAGATGAATCAACTCAAATAATGTGGTAATCATCTCACATTTCCCAGTCGACATGTGATTCTAAACCTTCTTAACTTCTAACTGACAGGTTCCGTTGAGTCTTGCAATCACTTGGGCTGCTGCATTCCTTTTAACCGAAGCAGGAGCTTACAACTACAAAGGATGTGACGCAAACGTTCCTGTCTCAAATGTTGTATCGAGCCACTGCAGAAAATACATGACCAGAATGAAGTACTGTCGGGTTGATACTTCTCACGCACTGAGTTCCGCCCCTTGGTTTAGGTTTCCTTACCCCTTGCAATGGGGTGTGCCGATATTCAACTGGAAAATGGCTTTTGTTATGTGTGTGGTCTCCATTATTGCTTCAATAGATTCGGTTAGTGCTTCCTGTCAACATCAAATTGCACTTATACTAATCAGTTTATGATACGGTATGCATATATGGTAATTTTTTATTCTACGGTCAGGTTGGTTCGTACCATGCTTCATCTCTATTAGTAGCAGCGAGGCCTCCAACGCCTGGTGTTGTGAGTCGAGCAATCGGTCTTGAAGGTTTCACAAGTGTATTAGCCGGTCTTTGGGGTACGGGTACTGGTTCAACCACTCTAACAGAAAACGTTCACACAATCGCTGTGACCAAAATGGGAAGCCGCAGAGTCGTTGAGTTAGGCGCATGTGTTTTGGTTATATTTTCCGTTGTTGGTAAGTAAGTGGCACTGCTTATTTATCTTTAAGTTTCAAGTTTTCTCTTTTATAACTAATATAATATGACCTCTTCAATATACTACATGTCACATTCTTTTACTCTCTTTGACTAAACAAGCTTTTGATATGTTCAGGTAAAGTTGGAGGGTTTCTCGCATCTATTCCGCAAGTCATGGTTGCTTCTCTTCTTTGCTTTATGTGGGCAATGTTTGCGGCTTTAGGTCTTTCCAACTTACGTTATAGTGAAGCTGGAAGCTCGCGGAATATCATAATTGTCGGGTTATCGTTGTTCTTTTCTCTCTCTGTCCCAGCTTACTTCCAGCAGTATGGCATTTCCCCAAACTCAAATCTCTCTGTTCCAAGTTATTACCAACCTTACGTTGTTTCGTCTCATGGACCCTTCAAAAGCCAATATAAAGGGGTATGTTACGCTTTCTTCACCTCACTTTTGCTTTCACAGGACCTTCATTGTTTATCTTTTCTTGCGTATTCGCAGGTGAACTATGTGATGAACACACTCTTATCGATGAACATGGTGATTGCATTCATCATGGCTGTGATTCTGGACAATACAGTCCCGGGGAGCAAGCAAGAACGCGGAGTTTATGTTTGGTCTGATAGTGAGACAGCAACGAGAGAACCAGCTCTTGCTAAAGACTATGAGCTACCGTTTCGGGTGGGGCGGTTTTTCAGATGGGTCAAATGGGTGGGCATTTGAAAGAAACACACAATGGCAAAAGTGGTAAATATGTCAGATGAGAGTTCCTTCTTCTTTTTTCGTCTTCTCTGTTATTTTGATTAGTCTCTCTCAATTTTATAACACGGTGGAAGCTTTTTCTTGGGTCGCAAGTTTGTCTATTAGAGAGTTTTTTTTAGTTGAAACAGAGAAACATGGAAGTGATAATGTTGTTGTAAGTTATATAGATTATGCTTTTGTAACTAAGAGTTATTCTTTTATCTCACTATCTATCTTTTTCCTTGTTTGGGTAATTTATGAAGATTTTAAAGTTTTCTTAAGGAAGCCTAAGAGTAGGCTTGAGCATAAAATTTGAAATTGGAAATCCAAACTGAATAGTAATAAAACCTAAACGGATTATTCTAAATATTTATATCTAAATTATCCGAAATGAAAACCGAATAATATACTCGAATCAAATTATATATCCAAAAATTTAATCAAATTTTTTAAAAATTAAACAAATATTTAAGTTTTTTTTCTCCCAAAACTGAACCGAAATCAATCCGAATCTAGTATCTACCCAAACCGTAACCGAACCGAATAGTCATAAAACTCGAACGGATATTAAACTCTCCTATCTGAATTATCGGAACTTAAACAAATTAGAATCGAATCTGACTCGAGCCCGAAAGGCTAAAGTCTACTCGAAAGAGATAGTCTAAGAAGAATTTGGTGGGTGAGAGTATATATGTAGTTTGATTTGGACTTTGGTGGGTGATTATGTATATATGTGGATTGATTTGGACTTTGGATCGTTGGTTACAACTTACAAATGTTAATAAAAAAATATCCAATTATTTGGAAAGGTTGGTTACTTAAGTACTACAAAACAAAAGTAGATGGATGAGATCTAACCTTTCCCTTACTCCTTTTATATGAACCATAAAATATGAGATATAAAAGAATGGGCAGTTCTCTAAAATACCACCATTTTTATTTTTTGGACAAAAATATCACCAAAATAAAATAATTTTTTTAATTTTTAAACTTTAAATTCTAAATTCTAAACACTAAACCCTACCCCAACCTTACCCCATAAATACTAAACCCTAAATTGCAAAATAATCAACCCAAACCAAAGATTTAAAATTCCATACCTATGAACAATAATTTGATATTAGTGGTATTTTTGAAAAAAAAAACTTTTTTAGTGGTATTGGAGGGCATTTCTCTAAAAGAATTGGAGGTTGATCAATTATAATTTGAGTTGAACGACAAGGGAGCCTGTATTTTTGTCGTATGAGGCTCAATACACGTATTTTCTTTTTCTTTTTATAGTTTTAAAACTTATACACATTTTAGCGGATTTGAATCCAAATAATTACACGTCAGCGATACTAATACAAATAACTAAATTACAAATGAAATTACACATACTAATCAATAAAAAAATTATGTTGTGAATATAAGAGATAATCAATTTATAATAGTTTATTGATCGAAAAATTTATTATAAGAAATTAGAATTCAAATTCTCCTACTGCGGTTTCAATTCCGATTTATAATAGTTTAGTGAACATTCAGATTTCGGATCGGATTCAATTTGCTTTCAGTTTAATTAGATATCGGGTTTATATCGGTTTCGAGTCGGATTTCAGATTTCAGATTTTATGCCCAACTCTAGTTTCAAATGCAGTTAGCAAAAAATATCTGATTCTTTTGCTAGTCTGGATTTTGTTTCGGAATATCCTGATTATAAAATATTTTATATATATATATATATATTTAACAGAAAAAAAAAATATATTATTCATGGAAATTTGCATTGAAAAGCTATTTTCATGGTTTGGGCTTATCTTATTTGGCCCACCATCACTTTTTGTATAACAAAAAAAATGAAAAAAAATCATTATACAAATGGTTGTGGTAGGTAGAGAGCACTGTGAGAGGCACACGATCACTCCACGCTCTTCCTCTCTTCTCCTATAACTAACACTCTCACTCCTTCTTCCTTCTCTTCTGTAACCATTTCCATAACCAAAAGATTCAAAACCTCAAATCAACAATGAGAACTCTCTTACCTTCCCATACTCCGACGACTGTAACAACTCCGGCGATAATAAGACGACGAAGCTTCATACATTGCGGTAAGAGATCTGACTCTTTCGCCATTAATTCCAATAGCTCCGATTGGCAAAGCTCTTGCGCCATTCTCTCTAGCAAAGTCGTTTCTCAGGAACAATCCGAATCCCTAGTTTCCAATTCTAATGGATCCTATCATGTTTCCGCCGTCAACGGTGGTTATAATAACGGCGCCGGAATCTCGGATTTGAATCTAGTACCATTCGATAACAACAACAAATCGATTCAATCGAAGAAGCCTCTTAGTATTTCAGATCTATCTCCAGCTCCGATGCACGGATCTAATCTCCGAGTAGCGTATCAAGGCGTTCCCGGAGCTTACTCCGAAGCCGCCGCTGGTAAAGCTTATCCTAACTGTCAAGCGATTCCTTGCGATCAATTCGAAGTTGCGTTTCAAGCGGTTGAGCTTTGGATCGCAGATCGTGCTGTTTTACCTGTTGAAAACTCGCTCGGTGGTTCGATTCATCGGAATTACGATCTTCTTCTTCGTCACCGTCTTCATATCGTCGGTGAAGTTCAGCTTCCTGTTCATCATTGTCTCATGGCTCTTCCCGGTGTACGGAAAGAGTTTCTCACGCGCGTTATCTCTCATCCTCAAGGACTTGCTCAGTGTGAGCATACTTTGACGAAACTCGGTCTCAACGTCGCGCGTGAGGCCGTCGATGATACCGCCGGAGCCGCGGAGTTTATCGCGGCGAATAATATCCGTGACACCGCCGCGATTGCGAGCGCACGCGCGGCGGAGATTTACGGATTGGAGATTTTGGAAGATGGGATTCAAGATGACGCGAGTAACGTCACGCGCTTTGTGATGTTGGCGCGTGAGCCGATTATACCGAGAACGGATCGGCCGTTCAAGACGAGTATTGTGTTTGCTCACGAGAAAGGCACGTGCGTTTTGTTTAAGGTTCTCTCGGCGTTTGCGTTTAGGAACATTAGCTTGACCAAGATTGAGTCTAGGCCTAACCATAATGTTCCGATTAGGCTAGTCGACGAGGCCAATGTTGGCACCGCTAAGCATTTCGAGTACATGTTTTATATCGATTTCGAGGCTTCGATGGCCGAGGCGCGTGCTCAAAACGCTCTTGCGGAGGTTCAGGAATTTACATCGTTCTTACGTGTTTTGGGGAGTTATCCCATGGATATGACCTCTTGGTCACCATCATCTTCGTCTTCGTCATCATCATCATCTACGTTTTCATTGTGATCGACTACAATAAATCAAAACCAAATGACAATACAATTGAGAATGTAAATTGGAGAAGAAAGTTATAAAACTTAGTTTTGAAGAACATTTTTCCAAAGATCAATCTTTTGTATTCTCTATTTACGTCATACTTTGAGAGTTTGAGTTTCATTTGATCGTATTATTTTAAAATTAAGAGTTTTGAGTTGATGATATAATGAGTGTAATACATAATGAATGATAAGAGCGATGTATATAGCAATTCCAAACAATACAAAACGGTAGAAAAAAGTTTTGTAACTTTTATTAAACGCTAACAACCGTAATCGCTCGCAAACATAATGTTTTGCATTTGGTTACGAAGAACCAATTAAACCCTAAGTTTATTTGATAATAATATATAAGACATTTCACATTCATCCAAATATTGATATCTTAAGAAAATTATATACTTAAAACATGGCAATCAATTTATAAATAGTTCTAGTACTCTTATTAAATATTTTGTTTTTATTTCTTGAAAAAAGTTTTTTTTTTTTTTTTTTTTCTGGTCAACATTTATTGAAAAGAGTTTAACTACCCTTAATACAACATCTAATCGATGGATCACATTGATTAACTAAAAGGAAATATTATTAAGAGGATTTAGCAAATCTGGTGACAACGGCCTTCACAGTATTGGTCATGATTACACATTCTCAAACAACGAATGTATTTGCTAAAAATCATTGATTAAAGTGCGATTGTAATACTATATAATACTATATAATACTATGTACTTCTTACCAACGAATGTGTATTACCACATAAAAAAGATACACCAACGAATGTATTTGTATAATCATCGATTAAAGTGCGATTGTGACGCAAAAGAATACCAACTAATTTTGCAAAGCACGATTTCTAAACCCTGAAGCCAACTTCATGTTCTTTATTTATAAAAATATAAGACGTATGTCGATAAGGAATGACGCTTAAGAGCGTTGATCAAATACAATATGACACTCGTTGTATGCAATATAACTGAACTGAGATCACTACAAAGGCACCAAGCAGTTCTATGTGTTGATGTTAATTAATAAGGTTCAATTCAATACAATGTCAAGGTTAGAGTGAAAATGCAGAGATTATACGGTTGATGCTGACATGACACACATAAAGTTGAGATAAATATCAAAATATATTTATAGAGTTTAAATCAGAAGAAACATGAAGTTAAAAACACTATTAGAGAAGATATCTAATTGAATATTTATTTCTTTTGTTTTTAAAAGATGTTATCTTTTTTCATATTAATTAGTGTGGTCTAGAATGACACATTTCATAGATATATAAGTAGGAAGGTGTGTGATGTTTGTATTGTATCAGTCGAGCTCCTTGCTGGAACGTACACATGTCTATGTGTTGGAACAACATTTGTTTTAAAGTGTGTAAACTAGATAACGATTAGTATTAAGCTAAGAGGTGTCGTGTAAAGTAATTCCAATTAGATATATAAGGTTCTCTTGTAAAATTGCATGTCTAAGCTAGATAACAATCTTGGTGATTGAGAGACAATGCAAAATAAAGCTATAGATAAGGATAGAGATTTGAAATCTCGGAGAAAACCCTCAACAATGATCTTCAACTTTCGGACCTGAATAGAATCCAAAGAAACATTAGTTCTTTGACCAGTTAAGGTAAGTCAACAAATCTTTAAGCTACTATTGCTGAGCTTTGCAAATACACTGTCCATAAAGGAGAGGAAATGTTGTAAGGATCTCTCCAAAACGGAGGAAGGTGGTGATGATCTCTCCATGGACGATGAACATAACCAAATAATTGGGTATTGGTGGGATGAGTTTGAGGAAAGAAACATGTTCTTGGCCCACTTTGAGCCCACCACAGAACAAGGCATCTTGGTCGAAATCGAAAGTAATTTGAGTGTCTAGAAAAACGTCAAAAAAGAACATCTGAATCTTGGCTCGAAAAAAGACCTCGATCGTCTTTAACGAGGAAACCAATGTTTCAGAGGAGATGCTTCAGAATGAGAGTATGCCATTAGCCAAGTCACAAAAATCAAACCTCTGACCATGATGAACCATCGACTCGTGATCCATAACATACCTCCTTGTTGTGATTGTTGTTTAAAATTCATCCGTGAATATTTCACATAAAAATCAACTCACCGAAAGATAGGGTGTTTTTTGATCTATGGTTTTATATTCCTTTAATATTTAAACGTAAACTTCGATAATGATTATAAATAAAATATTGAAATCAAGCTTTGAATCTGATTTGCTATCATCCGGGGGAGGCAACATCCCAAACAAACAACCAAAAATATAAAATTAAAACAACATTTTAGTTCTGCTCAAAATAAAATAAAGATGACGTTGTCGCGTAGCATTGCATCATAAATTTAAAGGCAAATTGGGGTGTGGAACTGTCCAAAGCTATCTATCAAATTTGTGCAGATTGCCACGTTTCTATCATGTTGTTAACGCAATATCCTTCTTATTATTTTGTTCATAAGATTCAATTTAGTATTTTTTATGTATATTATAAAAAAGGTGATTTAAATTTTTACTATCTCCCATTAATTTTCAGAATGAGTGTAACCATCAAATAGTCCATTACCGAGTTTTCTAATGGACCGAAAACATTATCCGTCACTAACCTAAACCTACAAGACAACTTTCTTCAAACGGAAATCATTAGAGGATCACTATTTCATTAATTTTATTTTATTTTAATTGTTGTTAAAATCATATAATTTTTTATTAAGATGAAAACAGAAAACAATGGTCTGTCCCAGGCTTTGCATTTTGTGTGGTTATAATATAATTAGGCCACGTGAAGCATCAAATTCATAAAAGGTCGAATATATATACCAGAAACACACTAATATTAGGTCCACTCCTATTTTTATTAGTTTAAAATTAGTTATTTCGTTAAACCTCACATAAGTTGGTCACATAATCTTAAGTCATATACTTACGTAATGTTATATGCCCAACATAGATAATTGATTTATTTTTGTGTCCCGCTAAGTTGAGATTAGTTGCAATAGTTAATGTATGTGTCATTCTTTCATTAAATAGTCAATTAACATAATTGTCCAAACAATGTCACTACTATGCAATTATTGATGAGTCTAATCCGCAATGCAACTTGGGGAGGATGAGATTGGTCACGTCTCCGGCATCTTTCAGTTTTGTCGGCCGTTTGGGCCCATCTTCACTTTCTGTTCTTGCCATGTGTCTTTTTGTTTGTTATTACACACCCTTTTTTTTTATTTTTTCAATTACAACTTCAACTTGGAACTTGGATAAGTGGGACTTGTCTTGTATCCTAATTCCTCGCTACTATGTTCGTGTAACCTTCTTAAATTTTATCTTTTTGATTTACTTTTCTTATCGATTCGATAAAAGCTTTGATTTCATTAAAAAAATCTATTTGAACATGCTTTCATTTCACTAAATATACATATTAGTATTAAAATCATTTCAATTCTATATAAATTAAAGTTAACCATGTGCATGCATATAGTAATAAATTTCAACTCAAGGGGAATTAACTTATTCTCATAATTACTTTGATTTCACAAAAGATTACAAACAATAATTTGTGTTGGCTAAAATAAAAATACCAGAAATAGTTTAAGCAAACAAAATAATGATAATCATTTTATCGAAAATTACAACAACTAAATGAGCATTTCAAGAGGTGTCACACTATTTAGAAAGTAACCAAATGAAAATAGTAACAAACTGTTCCACTCCAATCCAACTAACCTTAGTCCAAATTGGTTTCTGTGACTAGTGGATAATAATAATTTCATAAAAAGAACTCAAAGCCACCGGTTGAACCTGGACTCAATACCGAACTAACACAAATAAATTAAACCTCCGGTTCACCTCCTATAGCCAGTTCCCATCTCTCACACTCCTCTAAGAAACTTCCTCGCAATTTCTCACCCTTTCATTATCTACAAATCCACTATAAATACTTCTCTCTTCAATCCTAAACTTTCTCACATTCCCATAACTCTTATCCTTTTACCCTCACTATCCTCCCTTATTTACACTTTTGCCACTCTTGACTTATGAAGAACGGTAACAAGAAAACAACGTTGGAAACGGAAAAGAATCACCGGAAAAAGTTATCGGAGAAAGCTATGTCGTTTCACGGCAGAGGAACAACGCCGTTAACTACTCCAGGTGAGCTTCGAAGACCAAAAACGTTACCGGAGTTATTCTCAACCGGTCAAAGCAAAAACATAGGACACGTGGCGGCTTCGGTTAAGCCGCGTCTAACGAAACTGTTACTCAACGTGACGGTACAAGGAAGTCTAGGAGCTTTACAGATTATAATCTCACCGGAATCAACCGTGAGTGATTTAATCGACGCCGCGATTCGTCTTTATGTTAAAGAAGCTCGCCGGCCTTTCTTGCCGGAATCTGAACCGTCGCGATTTGATCTTCATTACTCACAGTTTAGTCTTGAAAGTATTGGAAGAGACGAGAAGTTAATATCGCTTGGTTCAAGAAACTTTTTCTTATGTGGCCGGAAAGATAACGGAGGATTCATCGGCGGTGGTGGTTCATCGTCGGAATCTTGTTCGAAGGAAGTTGAGAAAGTGGCTAAAACTGGTTTTCATTGGCTCAAATTTATCGGCTTCTAGAAACTTTTTATCATTTTGGAATTTGGATTAATATTGTTTAATTTTCCAAATTATTAGTTACAACTTTTATTTTTCCTTAGGATAAAACGGTCAAACATTTTAGTAATTGTATATAGAAATAAATAATGAGGTAGTGGTATATAATGTATTTTAATCAATTATATGCCTAAATGATTCAAGAAAGGTCTACATTTGACTACATGAATCGATTATAATAACGTTATTGATGATTTTATTTTTTTTACAAAATTAATGCTAGAGAATTTTAGAAGGTTATATAAGGATGAATATAGCCATAAAGGTGGGAAATTTCAATCTAAATAGAAGATTGTTTATTTTATACTATCTAGTTTTTCTTTTTGGCGAATTTTATAGTATTATCTAGTTGTTTGTAAGATATTTAATATTTTGTTTTGGACCTCTAATAATAGAAGTTTGCTTTAGGTTTATGCAATAACGACGTTAGCCAACCTTATCTCTAAAGTCAGACACTTGTGAGTTGTGACCAACGGAAACTCCAATTTAGTGCCGTGTATGCTCTTCNTGAATCGATTATAATAACGTTATTGATGATTTTATTTTTTTTGCAAAATTAATGCTTGAGAATTTTAGAAGGTTATATAAGGATGAATATAGCGATAAAGGTGGGAAATTTCAATCTAAATAGAAGATTGTTTATTTTATACTATCTAGTTTTTCTTTTTGGCGAATTTTATAGTATTATCTAGTTGTTTGTAAGATATTTAATATTTTGTTTTGGACCTCTAATAATAGAAGTTTGCTTTAGGTTTATGTAATAACGACGTTAGCCAACCTTATCTCTAAAGTCAGACACTTGTGAGTTGTGACCAACGGAAACTCCAATTTAGTGCCGTGTATGCTCTTCTTCTCTTATTTCTTTAATCCTCATTTTCCTCATTTTTTTTTTCTTTTTTTGAATTAATTTATGTGAATAGTAACTAATAATAGATGATAACTTTGGATGCCNCTTCTCTTATTTCTTTAATCCTCATTTTCCTCATTTTTTTTTCTTTTTTTGAATTAATTTATGTGAATAGTAACTAATAATAGATGATAACTTTGGATGCCAGGATTTGCAACATCGGATTGATTTAAGAAGAGGATCCTAAATCTTTGATTAATGAGCAATGTATTGAAAAGTACTAGGATCCTACATCTTTATTTTTTATTTTTTTTTGTGGACTAATATATGATTCATGTTACAAGTATATGACTTTTTGGCTACCAATCATTGGATGTATGTATGCGAAGTGTTATTATATATTGTCGATTAGTCGTTGCAAGTAAGCTTATAATTAGCCTAGTCCAATATTTAAATAGCAATCTATATAGACATTCCTAACATTTTTGATTTTTTTCTTATTGTCAAATCAAATACAAGCCAATCATTATATCAAAATCGACTGCTGCTTTCAATCACTAGTTGACATGAAATTGCGATAAACAAATTCTTTGTTGTAAAGTCCCAAAAACAGAGATTAACTTTTCATGACGTTCCAAATATTGTGGCTTTTGTTGCATACTATATTTTACAACGAAAATATCAGAAGTATTGGTCAATGCATGGCAAGTTCCCAAAAGGAGATGAGTTTCAAATTACTTAAAAAGGAACCTTGTAAAGGAGGTCTGAAAGACTTATTATGGTTTTTGGTTTTTAATTTTAATTTTGTCCTAACACAGNGTTTTTAATTTTAATTTTTTCCAAAAAAAAAAAAAAAAAAAAAAAAAAAAAAACTAAAATCGCCTAAATAATCAATTTTTTTTTTGTAAACATGTGAAAGTTCATACCATATTTTTTTTAAAAAATATACAGAATTCAGAGACTAAATAAAAGAAACCGAAGAACAAAAACTACAAACATACAATGTTACAAAAAATAACACTGCAAAACTAGGATAAAACAATAGAAGGAACAATCTTTGGAGGAGGAGGATNTAATTTTGTCCTAACACAGAAAAAAAAAAAAAAAAAAAAAAACTAAAATCGTCTAAAAAATCAATTTTTTTTTGGTAAACATGTGAAAGTTCATACCATATTTTTTTAAAAAAATATACAGAATTCAGAGACTCAATAAAAGAAACCGAAGAACAAAAACTACAAACATACACAACATTACAAAAAATAACACTGCAAAATTAGGATAAAACAATAGAAGGAACAATCTTTGGAGGAGGAGGATTCTTAATTTAAACAGATTTGCTGCGAGTCTTCCACACCCGAGATATGTCCTCAATTCCTCTGGCGATGCAAACCTACATTTCGGACACTCAAACATTTCGCAAATCATAAGCTCTTTATAAAAGTCTGGGCAGGCAACTTAAACATTGTGGCAATTTGGGTGGCATTATTTATGTTTAACTTACGTTTTCAAGATTTGGTTTCGTTTGTATTTCATACAATAAGTGCTAAAATATGTAAACGATACATCATTATCGCATCAATGTAATATACACAAAATAAAGGTTCTTCTTCCTTCTCAAGGATATATCTAAAACCCATCAAATAAGGCCGATCCCAAAATAGTAGGCCGACTATAAATAAAAAAGCCCATTTAACTTAGGCATCCAAAAATAGTAATAAAATTTTGTTTGTGGAAAATTGTCGTAAAACCCTACCAGGCGAAAAAGATAATTCAACAGAGTNTAAATAAAAAAGCCCATTTAACTTAGGCATCCAAAAATAGTAATAAATTTTTTTTTCTTTCCTTTTTTGTTTGTGGAAAATTGTCGTAAAACCCTACCAGGCGAAAAAGATAATTCAACAGAGTATTAAGACACATATAAATAAGCCGCTAAGTTCTTCTTTCTTTTCAAACAATCTCTAAACCCTAATTTCTTCTTCTCAAAGCAGCCACACACACACCTCTTGCTCTTTCGTTAGCTATGGAGTTTTGGGGTATGCCTCTCTGAAATTTTATATCTTTATATGTCACCATTAATATCGTTTCATAATCCTTTCTGTGAAAGAGCCTTAAAAATCTTGTTTTTATACAAGTTGTCTCTATTACTCAATAAGCATTGTCTTGTGTTCAAATTTGTATAATTGTTTGCTAATATTTGCCTTAAAAATCCGATTTTTATAAAAAAAAAGCATACCTTTTTTATTGTATTGAATTCTCTCTATTACTCAATAAGTATTGTCTTGTGTTCAAAATTGTATAATTGTTTGGTAATTAGTATTAGTATTCTTAGAGTTTAGGTTTCAAAAGCATAAATCTTTGTGAGTTTTTGTTTGAATTTGTACTTATGAGTAATGTTGAATTGTAGGAATTGAGATTAAGCCAGGGAAGCCACTCAAGGTTGAACCAGAAGATGGATACACCATCCATGCCTCTCAGGTCTGTATGATCAGTTTTTTGATTCTTGCAAGTTTCTTTGTCTGTGTAAACATGATACTGATATTGATTTGTGAACTTGTCGTTGTACCATTCTCTTAGGTGACCATTAGTGAGGTGAAAGAAGATGAGTATGTTCCTGTTTATGTGAAGAATGGTGAGGATAAGAGTGAGTTTGTACTCGCAACTCTCTCACAGAAGTTTCCTCAATGCACTCTTGATCTTTACTTCGAGCAAGAGTTTGAGGTCTCTCACAAGAGTAAAAGCAGTGTCTTTATTCTTGGATACAAGGTCCCTGATGTGCCAGATGAACAATATCCTTTGTTTCATTGTCCTTTTTAGTTAAGTTTTATGGTCACTTGCAATTGAAAGCTTTGTTTTGTTTATCCTTGATTCTGTTTTGATTCTGATGGCTCTCACGAATGAGGAGATGGATTCTGGTAAGTTTCTTCAATTCTTTAGTTAATATTTTGATTAATCTGTTATGAAGTTTGAAGCTAATCTCTTGCCTTTGTGTGTTTGTAGATTCTGACATAGACGAATTTATGAGACAACAAGCTGGTAGGTTTAGTTTACTAAGTTGGTAATTAAAAGTTTACTTGTGACTCTGTTATTGTATCCTAAGTTTGACATTGTTGAAAAGGTCTTTTGCCTCCAAATGGCATGAATGAGGATGCAGAAGATGAATCTGGCTCAGATGAATCTGGCTCAGATGAATCTGGCTCAGATGAATCCGGCTCAGATGAGGTATGTTTTGCTTAAGGTGTTGAGAGTAGCAATGAGTTAGTGAATCAGTTGAAATCTTAATCTTGAGGTTTTTTTCTGATTAGGGTGAGGATGAGGATGAATCTGATGATGATGAAGAAGAAGAGGACGAAGCACATTTAAAAGTGGCTCCTCCAAGCAAGAAGAAGCCAAATGGTGAAGCAATGAACAACACAGTTGCATCGAAGAAGGCTATCCAGAACAAATCATCAGGTAACTAAAACTAAAGTGAATATGTATATAGAGATATAACTTTTGAATATGAGATGAGATTTTGGATTAATGTTTTTGTTTGAATCATTTTTGGTGCAGGAGGGAAGAAGAAATGTCCATTCCCTTGTGGTCCTACCTGCAAAAACTAGAGATTGAGCCAAGTCACATTTTTTCATAGAAATATTTACTTCTATGTATTATTATTCAAAATTTTGATAGTTTCTTATACTGGTGAATGGTTGAGTGACTTATATGAGGTTATTGGGTTCTTGAAAATTTTGGATTATTCAAATATATGATAAGTTTGTTGTTTTGGGGTGTCGATGGTTTTAATGAAATATGATTTTTGTTATTTTTCTATAAGAATGCAGTTAAAGAATATGATCTTGAGTTCATCCATCCATGTTTTGATGCAATTAAGTATATAATAAATCAGAAATACTTGAACTATGACCATTAAAGTATAGTAAACACTTAAGATTATAGGAAACAAATTAAACTTGCACGTTTCAGCCCATAGTAACTCACTAAGCTTGAAACAACCCACGTTAAGATACATGGTCAAAGATTATTCTAAGTTGTCTAAGACTTGATCTTTGAGTAACTCTTTCTCATTTGATGTTTTGAAGATGATCAAAAAAAAAAATAGAAGAAGCAAAGACTCGTTTCAAATGAATAGGTCGAAACGATTCCATGACGTTCAATTTTCGTTTAAGCATAGAGATGTGTTGCGGTGAAGGCAAAAGAGTATAAAAACCGAAGAAATTAAATTAGTTGTCAAAAAAGTTACTATCAAACAAGTTAAATTAGTTGTCAATGTCTAAAAAGTGTACTTGCGTCTGCCGGGAGTCGAACCCGGGTCTATTGCTTGGAAGGCAATTATCCTAACCGTTGGACTACAGACGCTACTGAAACTTGTTTTCTTTTTTAAGTACAGTATATAAATCGTTTGATATCTATTTAGAAAACTGAACTTATCAACTCGAAATTACACTCTCTTCCACCGCCGCCGGACCACCGCTGGTCACCACCACTTCTCCACAAAACTTGGAGGCCAATTTGGTCTTCTTGTGATGAAGTGGACCAAGTGGTGTTACTTGTTTAATTTCATAATTATAATGCTAAAAATTTAATTTTATCTCCCAAAATGGCTAGGTTGCTAATTCACCCATATCAAATAACGTAAACAAAGCATTTTAAAATATAAACGCAAATAATTCTGTCTATATCATATATCATTCGCTACAAACGATTAACCTTTTACTTTTCTGACAGCGGCAACATACATAGCCAAACAAACCAAACCAAAAAGAGAACTTAGAAGATATACTTGGAACGAACCACCGTGATTATATTGTTTTCAATAAGAAAGGAAAAAAAAGTTTTCTCTGGGATGAAAAAAAAAATAGAATCGAATAGAGTAAAATGCCAAAATGATGCCGTCTTTAACGAGTTTGTTTGATAATTTGTGGTCTTGGAAATTTTAGGAAGCCACTGGTTTGGATGTTGCCTTCTTCACAGCTTCTGCGTAGGTCCTGTGCTGATAGGTTAAGGTCGACTCGAGCAAGTCCCACAGTGATGTCTTAGGGTTCCATCCTATTTTCAATTGTGCAAAATCTATCATCAGAACTGCAATTGATTTTGATTTTAAAGCATATTATCTAACATGTTGAATATGAGAATTACCGAGTTGGCGGTTAATGATGGTCATGTCTGGGATTCTCTTGTCACTGTCATCATAACCTTCCCCGTAAAATTCTTTCGAGCTAACATCAACCGTCGGGCTCTCAATGGCTCCTTCTCCACTCACTTTTGCGTAAACCTGAAAACATGATTCGTTTTGGTATTTGAGAAACAGAGAAAGAACAAAAAAATCCAACTCTTTTTGTTGTTTGGAAACCAATTTTTTCTTACCTCAGTCATCATTTCAGCGAGCTGCCGTACTGTAACTTCGTTGTTCGGGTTACCTACATTGAAGATATGCCCATTTGCCCTCTCTGGGTTTTCCTGAAACCACAAACACACAATATCATTGCTGATTTAGTTGGAAGTTCTTTGAAGCATAAATGATGATATGAGGCAGCAATAGAACTTACAATCATCAAAAGGACAGCTTCAATAGCATCCTTGATGTAGATGAAAGTTCTCTGTGATTCTCCACCATCAACAAGCTTGAGAGGCTCACGGCGTAGAAGATTCTGAAAGATAGAGTGATGCATCAACCAAAAGCTTGCATATACACAGACTAACATTGGATATAGACCAGCCTCTTGTATACTTACATTACTAAAGCAGGCAAGGACACGTGGGACACCTTCACTAGGACCATCAATGCCGGGGATGAAATCCATCCTAGGTCCAATCCAGTTAAAAGGTCTTACAATGGTGAACTCAAGTCCATTCTCAGCACCCTCAGCTGTCACAAAGAAACAAGTAAAGTGTTAAACCCATTGGTTTTTACCACAATATACACATTTCAACTTAGACAAAAATGCTTACCGTATACAAGTCTCTCAATCAATTGCTTTGCACAAGCATATGACCACCTCTGCTTCTCAATTGACCCAAATATACAAGGGGAAATATCTTCTTTAAGAACATAGAAAGCAGGATCCTGTAAAAAGCACAATAGACAACATTAGTAAACAATGAAGCTAACCTTAGGCAATCAAAGATCAAGAAACCATGTTTTCTACATACTTAAGAGCCCAGACATACTTAACAGAAGTTCAACGAGATTCAATAAGTAATTTATAGTTCATATGAAAATGACAGCTTCAACATGTTCCTCAGTACACTCATTGGTGAGATTGATCTAGAGGTAATAAAGACAATAGACTATTTTGAAAGTGAAAGGTGCAAAAAAGGCCTGACCTCACGCAGGGGATGATCTTTAGGAAGAAAGCTTCCTATGGTTTTTCCATATATTTCACAGGTAGAAAAGTGAATGAGACGCTTGTTGTTCTCAGAGCAGTATTTAACCTATACATTACCAACACATTAACCAATCAATTTCAACTTATAATGAGGCACATATCTGTTTCCATCAATTCTTTGAATTACTTCAAAACAACAGCGAAAGGCAAAACAATGGAGGAAAGTAAGAAAATACATACAACTGGGAGCGCGTCAATGAAGTTACTGTAGATAGTATCAAGAGGACGTGTATTGTAATCAGCTGGAGTACAGATCGCAGCAAGATTTATAGTCTGCAAAATCAAAAACACAAAGATCAGAATTACATCACAACATTACCGATCTCAACACGATTAAAGCAACAAAATCAGATAATTAAAGTGAAAAAATCTCTGAATTACGATAACGGAATCAGATCTGAGTCTACACTTAACAATCATTATCAATCACGATCACACTAAGTGTAATTATCAATCAATTCTCTAAACCGTTAAATTAACGCCTAAAAACAACGAAGAACATTAAGCATTACCAGATCCGCCATCTTAATAAGTCCTTCAAGCCTCGAATCATGCTTAATATTGATACGATGAAACTGGATCCGTCCACTCCATTCAACGGAATCAGGTTCAAGCAAGTGTTTGATCTTATCGTTGTAAACATCGAGCGCAAGCACCTTATGTGGTGTCTCCGTCATCAGTTTTTCACAGAGATGTGAACCGATGAAACCTCCGGCACCGATCATGCATATTGTCATCGGTTTTATCGGTTTACCGTCCAGATCCACTCTACCACCAGCTTCGTTCGCCATTTTGATCGGATCAGAATCAAAATCCTCTGATAATCGCAAGCTTTCTCTCTCTATGAGATAATTCGAAAATGGCTGTAAAGAGAGAGAGGAGAGAGATTGATAAAGGAGGGAGTGGTGACGGTGGATATTTAAGAGGGAAGAAGCATCGCATGTGAACGGAGGCTAATTGTTTCTTCGTCGAAATTGAAAATTCTCACTCTCGGTATTTGCGCGTGGTGTTTACTCGCTTATCTGTATCTCCACGTGATCGCGTTTTAATTCGAGAGGATTTGTGATATTTTCTTCGACTAATGATTTTATATCATTTCGTATTTTTTTTATATAATAATGATTTATTTCAATTATGAGTGTTTTTGTGTATATGAATTACGTGTTTAGGCGTTAAACACAACTTCTTTTTAACAAGAAAAATCGTCATATGGCATTTATGTCGCTAGGATAAATCTAAATTAAAGTTTAAAACCAAAAAAGTAAAATAAAAATCTTAATTATGTGACTGTATAAAAAATCTTTATGATTAAAATTTCAAATTAAGATTTACATTGAAATGAACTGCATAAAAGGATCAAAGAAGAATATTTATTAGTTGGAAAAAAAGGATAAAAGAAGAATATGGCAGTACAATAAAGAAAAGTATTGTTTTTTGGTTATAATTTCTGATTGAAATAAAATTAATAAGTATGACTTTGGAATCAATGCTAAGGGCATCTCCAACCCATCTCTATATTTGCCTCT
>OVAQ01001020.1:0-21866 GCA_900406345.1 Erysimum cheiri | reverse complement strand
TTAATTTTCCCTTTTTATTTCGGTGTGAAAAACCGAATAATCGTTTGAGCACAAAATATGTTTCACGGGCTTCATTATTTGTTTCTTGCTTTGTAATAATTCTATGAACAAAATTTTCTTTAAAACTATAAAATATTGTCAAAGCCAGAGCAATAATTTTTAGTGTAGAAAGATTTGGTTTATCACGTACGTGGAATATGTAATGATGTACTGGAGTTGGACTATGGCTTCCGTCAAATCACAAATTATAGCTTTCAGATTTTCAAACTTTGGTAAAAATGGTATCCCCACCATTGATTCACTACTACTTTGGTAAAAGTGGTATTCCCATTGATTTACTATATTGTTCTTACTTCTTACTGTATTTCAAAATATAAAATGTCTTGGCCTTAATTTCTCTCTATGTAATTTGGATCTTTCTGTAACTTTTGGTCAACTTCTAAGATAAATTCAGTAAATGGAGTTCACACCTTATAAAAATATGCATGTGATTTTGTATATATTTACAAATACGTTAATTTTAAAATTCTTCAAGGACGTATATAAAAAAGTTCTTTAACAATCTAACACGTTCCACTGCTTCACTCTAAACAGTCACCAAACCAAACACTTGCCTTCACACTCTTCTTTGTCCTCTTTCTTCTTTCTTCTTTCTTCTTCCTTTTTTCTTCCTCAGATTCACTACTTCAGATTCTCTCACCAGACACGAACTCCAGATTCATCCGACAATGGAAACATTCAGAACATTCCATCTTTTTCTTCTACTCCTCTTCTTCTTCTTCACATTCACAACTACTACACTGACGTCAGCATCTCAGATCGCAGACTGTACAATGTGCACTTCTTGTGACAATCCTTGTCAACCAAACCCTTCTCCTCCACCGCCCTCAAATCCATCTCCTCCGCCTCCAGCTCCCACCACCACCACCGCATGTCCTCCACCTCCAAGCTCCGGCGGTAGTAGTGGTGGTGGTGGTGGTCCTTACTACTACTACCCACCTCCTTCTCAATCTGGCTCTTACCGTCCACCACCATCTTCCTCCGGCGGTGGCTACGTTTATCCACCACCTAAGAGCGGAGGAAACTACCCTTATACCCCGCCGCCGAACCCTATCGTTCCGTATTTTCCGTTTTACTACTACAACCCTCCGCCGCAATCAGTTATGTCTGGATCCAATGCAAGAATCAGTTTCTCTTACGGATTTTACTTTGTTATAATTTTCTCTCTTTGTTTCGGTTGCTTTTAGTTATGATAATAATACCGATTATTAAAGAAAAATAAATAAAGGGAGATCAAGTAGCTTTATTAATATCAGCCAACAGGTTAATTAATATCCTCAGATCCTTGCAGAGATTTTTGCAGATAACAAGACAAGAGAGATCTTCACGCTACAAATTGATACGATCGATGAATATTGTTTCTCCATTTTTCTTCTGTATTTTCTTTTGTTTACTACTTTTTGCTTTGTACAAGTAGAAATATATTTGTACTTCTATCTTTAACAAATTTATATATGTTTAATGAACGTAACTCTTTTTCATAATAGTAATAAAAATAAATATATATATATATATATATGTGTTTTAGTTGCTTTTTTGTACTTACATTCCAATCTCAACAAAGTAGTTGACGTAATATATATATATATACTAGTTTAGTTATAAGGACAAAATTAAAAGTATCATTTTCTTATAGTAATTATTATACAAAATACCTATCGTATACCAACATTAACTACTAACTAGCAAACATGCTAGTATACTACTCCATTGCTATTTAGAAAGAAAAAAAAAAGACGAAACTCTGAAGAAAAAGTTAAATCATGAGTATGTGTGTTAGTAAAGATATGACGTAGAGAAGGAACAAGAGCCACACACAGACAGAGACAGAGGTAGTGAAATAACCCACTCGAGGCTAATTTGGGTCCTACTTTCTTCTTTGATATTCGGAAAAGCCCAAAACTGCTATAAGTGCTTTTGGGCCTACACGCTCAACAAGCATCCTATGTAAGTTGATGATCGTCATTTGTGTACGACAAATTATGTTTGTTTTAACCAATTCACATTTTAATAGTTGAATTTCCGTTTAAATCTCTGAAGTAAAAAATAACCAATTCACATTTTAATAATTTTTTGTGAAAATAATAAATATGGATTGAATTATTTTTCACTAGGTAATATATGATGTTTTAATATAGAAAAGATAAACAATTTTTTCAATTTATATGATTTCTTAATTTGTATATCGAATCTTTACATATTACTTAAAATAAAACAGAAAAGTATTAAATGACTCTAATATCAACGATATCAAAGTTTTAGACACTATCTTATAAAAAAAAAAAAAAACATTAAAAACGATAGTATTATCAACTTAAAATTGAAATATTTCAAAGGCGTTAATGATGATGATGTGAGATTGGTCTCAACTATAAAATTTTCAAATTCATATTATTGTCTAAAAATATATTTGAACCTTCAATGTCTCTCTGAGAAATCTTTAATTTTGATTATTTATGAAAATACGCCAACTCTCTTGATATCCTAAGGCATATTTTCTATTCTGTTGGCCAGTCCAAACTAGGAATTGAGTTTGTTGAGGAATTCCTCTATTTGGATTATAAAAAGACTCTTTAGTTATTGACATAAATTAAATTCTTATATTCTGAAGCAAATGTTTTCAAGATGACTAACCAAGTGTCTTTGGTCCAGTGGTAAAGGGGCTCCAGCTGGAGCTTCCGCCCTGGGTTCGAATCCCCTTGGCCACCCGGAGACGCCTTAAGTGGTAAGAAAACGTGGATTTTTCGTGGGATTAGTCTTAGGGCCTAGAAAGCCTTTGGGATCCCCACGGTTATCAAAAAAAAAAAAATGTTTTCAAGATGACTAACTAGAGAGTGTGCTCCAGCATTATTATTATTGTCTCTTTCGACATATCATTATCAACCGTGAATTACGAGTTAAGAGTTGATAATCTAACAATGAATGCTGTAAAGCTGATGTTTGGGTTTACCTTATATATCGGACCAAAGCCACTATGCTAAATCTTGCTATTAATGTTGTATGTGGTGTCTTCGATTTGCCTCAATGAGAAAGTGTTGACAATAGTACACTTATCACGTTCTAATTAATAAGTGTATCCTTCGATTTTGAATTGCCAAAAAAAGGTTATTAACCTTTTGTGAAAAAACAAGTGGGACATGAAAATCAAAAAAGGAATCGCAAGAAAATGAGAAGAGATGCAATTGTCTCCATCACCGACTCTTTCTTTCGTTTTAATCAAAAATCCATTTTTATTTTCACCAATGAAAAAAAGCCTAAAAGTCTTTATAGCTGTTTTGTGCTTCAACAGCGCGTGGAGATAGGATCAAATCTAATTCAACAGCTGGAATTTTTTGGAAAATGTTACAAAACTTTCATATTCACACATTGTTCCCTTTCTAAATCGTGATTACAATTTATTGACAAAGATAAAAACTGATAATTTTCTTCTAATTCACATTTTCAGTTTTAGCGTTCGTATAACAGGCAGCTACTCTAAACAGATTATTATTAGTGACTACAAACAAATTCACATTTGTAGAACAATAAAAAGGGACATTTTAAGGTACTTTTAACCAGAGAGAGAGATTATAAATCATTCAACAATTAACTAACTTTGTAGAAATTTTGAGTAATCAACTAGACAAGAGTTTAAACGAATAATCAATTAGTAAATATAGCTTATAACATTAGCTTGCCCTAAAAACAATTTCGGCTGAATTACATATACTTATACTTATGATAATTAGGATTAATAAAACCTCACTAACTTATTTTCCCTAATCTCTCTCTCAACCATTCAGACAAAAAAAAAAAAAAGAGTTAATAAATCTCAACCACACGAAAGAGTCATTAGAAGTACTGCGGCTCGTTCCTCTTCTCCAAGTTTCCTCCATAGCCTCTTCTTCTCCACCGCCGATCTCTTCATCGCCGGAACTTTGAACCCTAAATCCAAAAATCTACTAACCCTTTTCACATTCTTCTTATTATTACTGTTACTGAAATTCTCGGGATCTGTCTTGATCCTGTTCTTGACACTTCCTGTTTCCCCTTTTCCAATCTTGACATTCTGATTGTCAAGATTGAGATTGTTATTACTTTTGTTCTTGATCTTATTATCCTCTTGTCTAATTCCAAGAGCTGCTTGTCTCTTCTTCCTACTCTTGATCCCACACGCATTGCACAATGACTGCAAACAAACAAAAAAGATGATCAGACCAGAGAACAAATGATGAAAAAAAGTCATCAATCAGATCTTAAGTTGAAGAGACATGTTTACAAGGGCATCATAAACAGTGTAACAAGAGCTTAACCCAGAACTAAGTGTTTAGAATTAAGCTCTGAACAATTGGTAATTAGACTCCAAAACACAGAATAAAAACAAAACATAGAGATCAACTAAGCTATGTTCTTCTTCTATGATCAACAGGTTTTGAGTACTAACAAGAGATTGACACAATCCTTACCTACCTACCTACCGACCTAGATATAGTGTATACACATTCAATGCCGCCAAAACCCACTAAGATGACAAGATCAAGCCACATTTGAGAGTACTTTACGTACCCAATTTGAGTAGATCTAGAAACCTAATCAAAGCTTGGATTTTTAGGGTTTCAAAAAAAGGGGGAACACTAACAGAGATCATGATCATTCTTACTTTAGGTCCAGCAGGTCCACCACGCCAAAGTGGAGTCCTGCTTGTTCCACAATCAACGCATGTCTTCTTCGTATCACCTCCACTTCCACTGCTACTACAGTTTCCGTTTTCTACATCGGACGAATCTCCCGCCGATTCGAGCTTCGTCGTCTTAGTTTCTTCCGTCATTGACATCTACAATACAAAAGATACAAACGTGATCAGAAACTACAAGTAAGACCAGACAAAAGAAGGATCAAAACGATCATGGAAACTCACATTGATTCACTTAATAATGGAGAACTCTCTAGCTTAAGCTGAAGAATCAGGAGAAAGGAGAGTAATAGAAATGGCAGAGACCTCTTCTGCTCGAATGGCTCTGTGTGAAGTGTAGAGAGACAAAGAGAGAGAGTGAAGATGAAGATGATGATAAGGAAGAGAGAGAGACGCCGCAGAGGAGTAACGGATAAAACAAACGGAGAGGGTTTTTATAATAAAGGAGGAGGCGGGGACTAAAAAACCCTAGATTTCTATTTCTTATTTACTATATTGCCCTCGAGCGGGTGATTTTATTACTTTAGACCCACCCGCCAAAAAATAAAACTGAAAAAACAAGAGGGAAAAATTCTTACAACTTTGTTACTTAATGAGTAACAAATCATCTAAGGGTTCTTTTGGTATCTTGGTGCCAAATTTGAATTTTTTTCAAAACCTGGCGCACAAAGATTACTTGAATTTGCTTGTTATAGTAGTTTGATTGTATGCCACGTTGAATTTCTTAATTTGGCCTTAAACATGCATGCATTTTTACTCCCTGTCTTTTAGATATTTTGTGTAATGTTTCACTGTATATTAACAATTATGTGAATTTGAAATCAAATATTAAAATTGATGTAATATTAGAAAAAAGACTACCCTATAAATCTCTTATATTGTAACTATTTCGTGTATTAAAATAACATAACACCCAGGACCAAAAAAAAATAAAAATAACATAACATCAATTTTCTTTTGGATCAATTTCATCTATTTAAAATTTGTATAATCGACTTTTGTATATTTGAGATCTTTTTGGTACAAGGCTACCTACGCCAGTAAACAACAGAGTTTGCACAAAACATTAGATTTTTTAATATTGAAACCCTACTTGAAGTTGACGATAACCATTAATAATACCATCGATTTATGGACATATGTTTAATATAGATACGCGTGCATATGCAGACAACAATAGCCCAAAATGAGTTGGACCGCACTAGAAAAGATTAAAAAACAAATATAAACAAACAATAAAGAGACGAACCAATTGGGCTTTTACGTCACCAATAAGACCAAATAAAGTTTGACCAACTTTTTTATGTTTGACTTTGCAGTGTTGTGATAGTACAAATGTAACTTAAAAAACTTATAAACCCTTCCCAAAGTTCCTCTTATAAAAATATCCCTTGATGACTCCTACCCAACTCCCCCAACAAGCTTATTTCATGACTCAAACCCACCAACCACTGAATCTGACCTGACCGGACCGGACCAGACCAGACCAGGCCAAACTAAGGCACCCCATCTGACTTTTACACAGAAGACCAGAGACTCTCTAATCAGACCTTTTAACCAGTGCCCACAAACTCTTTAAGCTCCTCTGACACTTCAGACTCAAATCAATCTCAGCTCCTGTTGAAACAAAACAAGACTCACAGATTTACACAAGGAAGACAAAGAGACAGATTTACTCTGCTTCTTAGTCTACGCCCTCAGATGCTTAGACATTTGGACAGGATTAATAAGCCCCAAGAAATGAGTTCTTTTACCTTCACTTGAAGTTGAATCCACCTGGCGGTACGGCTGCATCAGTACCTCCAAACTGGAAGCCTTGTGCAGAGGCATCACCAGGTGGTAAAGTTTCATCTTCCTCTTCCAACCAGTATGTTTCAAGAATCTTCACTGCCTTTTCATAAATTTCACTGTTGTCATGACTCTGCAGATTCTCAATCTTTTCTAATCCCTCAGCATCATCGATAAGCTGTGCATAAAAGTTTACATCCCCGGTATTTCCTGTGACTTTTTCAGCTTCTCCCACTTTCAAAATGTTCTCCAATCCTTCCAGACACACGGTGATAATCCTTGGATCAGGGCACACCAAAAGATCACACAGTGGTTTCACGACTCCCTGTTCCACCATGTACCTAAAACAAGCAAGGGAACAATTTTACTGACCATTTGAAAGAGAGCAAACAAAGATTTCAAAGGTGGTGAGATCAACAGAAGATGGGACTGATATTCGGATAATCTTACTTGATTTGGTCGGGAGAACCGCCCGAAGTGGCATTTGATATTGCCCATGCAGCTTCTTTCTTTATATCAAACTCTGCATTTTGAAGCAGATTGACGAGAGGGCAGATCAAACCAGCTTCACATACAGCCTGCATAACCAAAAGAGTATTAGAGAACATAAAACACACAGAACATCTTTCTTCAAACAACAAAAGGCTTCTGAAACATATGATCCAAAATTAGTCTATTAGAAACTGATAAGCTGAACAAAAAAAACATCATTTTGTTGCAAAAGTTCACCTGAATCTGATCCCTGTTTCCAGCGGTGATATTTGAGATGGTCCAGCAAGCTTCCTTTTTAATGCTCTTTTTATGATTGTGAGTCAGAAGGCCCAAAAGGCTAAGGAGTGCACCATGACTAATCACACACTGCAGGAAAAATCTCATCAGCTCAGAACCAACCAAAGAAGAAAGAGAAATGATAAATGTTTGAGATTCTTGAGAGCATTCTACATCTATAGGAGGGTTGCGTTAAATTAGTCCATAGTTATTCATAATGGGCATTAGGCATCATGTACATAAATAGGGTAAAAAAAATGGAGGCTACTAAGGGAAACAAAATTTAGGAAGAAATGACAGATTGCATCGCAGGGTGCTCAAATTTGATGAGGACTCAGAAGCTACGCAAGTAGCTTTTGACAGCCAAATGTAAAAACTAATTATCAACAAGTTCAGATTTAGCTTTCTAAGCCAGTGGTGCTTCATTCTTCCTATCAACATTGAACCATGTATCCTGAATCATAGGAATGAATGCACTCTAAATGAACAAACATACCTGTGTCTGCATATCATCTCCAGTAACAATGTTACCAATACTACGAAGCGCAGGAATAAGCACAGATGGTGATTGATGCCTACAGAAAAATAAAAAATTTATAATATCATTAACTTATAACATTTCTTAAACAAAACATGGTGAACACATGGGATTTGAAACTCACTGGAGAAGCTCGACGAGTCGTGGAACAACACCTGCCTCAATGACAGCTTGGATTTTGTCATTTGTGCCATCGGAAAGGTAAGAAAGGGCCCAACATGCATCCGTTAACACTTCCTCATCAGTCGAATGAATCAGGCGTTCAAGGGCTGGAAGTGCTGGACGGACCTGTTATTAAGAGATCACAGATATTAAAAAGAAAAAATCCTTGATCTTTGGCAGAGATTAAGAGTCGAATGAGAGACAAACCTGGTCAAAGGGAGGCTGTGGCTTACCCCTGCAGAAATTTGAGAGGGTCCAAGTAGCATTTCTCAGCATTGAGAGTTTAGCATGCTCATTCAACTGAGAGAGCAACGGTATCAAAGCTCCCTGACCAAGGACAAGATCCCTGCACCGTGGAGAATCACCGGCAACATTTCCTAATGCCCAAACAGCCTTGCAAATGAACAGGTTAAGAAAATAAACTTTAGATTATACTTGTTCCCGAAGATAAAAACAAAAGTTGATCAAGAATTCTGTCATGAGCAAAAACCAATGACACATATTTCACCTGCTCACGGACATCATCACTCTGAGAAGCTAACAGCTGAACAAAAATCGGTACAGCACCATGTTCAATGACCACCCTTGTATTCTCTGAAGTCCCAGAGGCAATGTTCGTCAATGCCCAAGCAGCCTCAAACTGAAGCCACAAACACACGCACCAAGTATTTAATAATCAGACGACAATTCTAGCAAATATGACAGATACATAAGGGATCCACCAAACCTGAAGCTGTGGATAATCCTCTCTCTTGAGAAATTCCACAAACCGAGGCACAACACCAGCATCAATCACCTCTTCAATTGGAGGACTACGCTCTGCCAAAGTTTAAAACCATGGATCCATTTCAAGATATTGCCGAATCGAATGCAAACTCATAAAGATATAGCAAAATTTACCAATAGAAAGCAGTTTCCGAAACTGAGTAGTGGCTTCAAGCTGTAAGCTTCTATCATCTGACCAAACACCACCAACCATAGAAGGCAAACTCTCCAACTTACCAAAAACAAAATCAAAAATCGAATCGATCTAATTAGTTCTAAACAGAGAGACCACAACACAAACACTCAAAATCGGTTCCAGATCCCTACTAATTTACCTTCTTCTCAACAGTTGATGCACCAGGAACTGAAGAAGGAGCGAATTGAGGTAGCTGAGAAGCTTGAAGACCTTCGCGACGCTTCTTCTGTAAGCTTTCTTCACGCTTACTCTTACGGATCTCAACCATGTTGTCCTCTCTCCTCCGTCGTCCTTCCTCAGCATCCACCGCCACTTTGTAGCGGTTCCGGCGAACCTCAGTCTTAGCGTTAGGTCTCAAAGACATGGTGGCTACTGCAAATCTCTTGCTTCTTGCTTTCGTGCCGGTGAATGAAACTCACTGAAAATGAGCCAACGAGAGTGGAGAGACTATATATGTAAAAAAGTGTATGTATAGAATCGGCGGATAGATAGGGGATGATAAACCCTAGACCAAGTAGAGGGGAACGAGAAAAGAGGCAAAGGCCACAGAGAGACAGATTGAGTTTCGTTGGTTTACATAAACATTTTTGGATAGTCTAAGAAATTTTTTAGATTCGTTACAGAGAAAAATACTTAAAGTTGACTCGTTTATTCGTTACAGTCTTTCCCACCGACTTAAAATTTATTTTAAAAATAAAACCATAATAAAATACATTTCCGGCAAACTTGGCTTTGTGATAATGGTACATACGAATTTAAAAGTATATTCGTTTTAGATAAAATCATCATCAACATCACTCAAGAAGGCTCAGCAAGTTTAAGAGTTTTAAAGAGTAGTTTTTAAACAGTATACACATATATGTACGGCTGAGACATCTGTGATCTTCTGAGGTCTTCTTTTTTAATGTTAAAACTCTCTCAAGGAAAAATAATATATGGTTGATGGGGTTTGGGTCGGTTTTAGCGGAGGTCGAGGACTTCGTATTTGAGTTTCGCGTTGAGGAAGACGTGTGAGCAATGCTCGTAGATTGGGTTACCGTCTTCTGATTCTTCGTGCGGGTGGAAGCCTCTTTGCTGGCAGTTACGGATCACAGATACGCCTGATGGATCCGAGAGATGGAATATTCCGTGAGGTGTTGATTCGTCTGTTGGAGCCATTACGATTGCAACTGCCTCTGGTAGCATTATCTGGGACATATAGAAAGTTATAGACCATATTATGGAATAGATGTAGACAATGCTCCGACTTTACAGACCATATGATGAAATAGATCTAGACAATGCTCCGACAATAACTGCATCATAAGTGATTAAAATAGAGATGTCGGAAGGGGAAGTTTGTTACCTGATACGAGTAGTGTGTGTGAAGATCAACTGATGACATGAAGCAAGTTTGTGTTGGGTGTGTCTGAAATCAAAATGTAATTAGTTTAGCCAGAAGTATCAATAAGCTTATCAACTAGTGGATCACAATTGTTCTGAGTAAGCTTTTTTGTAAGTCACTATTCGGAAATGGAAGTTTTTTTTTGTTGGTGTGAGAGAACTTACATGAATCCAACCCAAGGGAAATAGAGAGAGTCTGTCTTGTACTTCGAATATTTCTTCTTCATTTAGTGTTTGACACTGTACATTAACAAATGAAGATGGACTAAGTATGAGAATAAAAAACTCGTTATTGATGTAAATGGTTAAGAAAAAACTGAGGAACATACAGAATCTGAGGTCGACTCCTGCTTTGGTATTATGAGAGTAGTGATATGAAAAACCCTGTTTTTCTACAAAGTAGGGGAAAACCAATATAAGTCATGTTAATCTCAGCTGGTCATGAAATTCGAATAAAATAGTATAAATGCAAAGGTTTCATCTACTCACCAGAGAGCCAGCAAGTATTCCACAAGTTTCTAAATTTCTTTCTGTGTTTGACCGAGCTAGCCTTAAGAAATCGTCCATTATGTGCACAGGCTTCAGCAAATTTAAATAAAGGGAGACGACATTAGTGTCAGATTAACAAGACGAAAAAGAGAAATTTCAACTGAAACAGCACCAATTCGAGCAAGCTTAGAAGATGTAATGGGCATGAATCCAATACTTTGATATAAAACATATTTTTCCAACATAGTTACTACTACAATGTTATTTAATGTGTTGGTTCTTGACCACATGCAGAATTAGAATAAACATGGATAAATTATAAGCTATCGAAATGCATGTTCCTTCTATTTTACTCTCACAAACACTATGGAAACTGCACAAAAAGAAAAGAAAAAAATAGCTGGAACTTACCACATGCAAATGCTGATAAGAATTGCTGCCCTCTGCAGGTCCTGGTCTAGGATCAGCAACTTTAGATGGGCAAATTTGGGCTAACTCTTGATGCACTTGGGCTTGCACAGGAGGAGGGGAAGGTTGCTTCATACCAACAAACTGAAATGGGTCTTCAGTTGCGTCACTAATAAACTGGGAATTTATTGCCTCAGAATGGCGCTGCCATCGACCATCATCTAAGGAGAGCACAGAGTTCAGCGTTGCGACCTCTTGAGAATCACCATTAAGTGATGTTGAGGAATTGCTCAGTCCAGCGTCAATCAAACTGTAGAAATCCATGGAGTAAGTTAGAATAACCATGACTTCTAATAGAAATACTTCAAAGGCAACAGAAGATAAGTACTTACCCTGAATTTTCAGTAGAACCCCAGTCGGTATTACTCGGGTATTGAACCTGTCATTCCATAAACATTAATATTTTTCTTATCTAAAAGATTAACACTGGACTGGACCACGAAGAAAAAGAAAAGAGTGAGAAAATGTGGGGAAGATAACAATGATCA
The DNA here is from genome assembly GCA_900406345.1 of Erysimum cheiri. Lineage (NCBI taxonomy): Eukaryota > Viridiplantae > Streptophyta > Magnoliopsida > Brassicales > Brassicaceae > Erysimum > Erysimum cheiri. Next base: position 10,089 of record OVAQ01001020.1, on the reverse strand, counting down.
GCAATATTTACCTTTATCTCCGACTTGGGTGCAACCCACTGACTTTTAAGACCATTTGGACCTAGAAATGTATGTCTAGACAAGGTTGCTTGGTTTGGAGGCAGAAAATCAAAAGATCTGCAGGTTCAGGAACACAACTAAAGCCTCATTGATCATCTCAATTATTGTAAACAAGCACTTGAGTCTCATATACCCATTTGTTGTTTCAATATCAAAACTAAAGATGATTTCTACAAAACGCAAACAACAAGTATCTTCAAAATGATACCATAAACAGAAATGCCCAGCAGTATTGGCAGTTTAGGCCATCAGAATGGCAAATTTTCTACTAAAAATGACCCAAACATCATCAAATCTACTGTCGTCGCAGAAACAGACAGAGGTAAAACAAGAAAACCAATGACATATATGAGATCGCATACCCTATTCTCAGGGTTTCAAATGCTCAGAGAACTCATGGTGTTTGACTTCCTAAGTTCCTATTATACAGAATTACTGACAAATGACAATTATACTAAAGGAGAATACTTACAGCTTCTGGAATTGCTGATCAATCTGTGTACGATTTGAAGATGAAGTCAGATTACTGTTATACGTCCCGGATGGTTGAGATATCGGTAAGGCTGGCTGCATCCAGGGAAGAGAGAAAAAGAAAAGGTAATGCTAGTAAGAACCCACGTGGATTTTGAAGATGCAATGATTAAGTAAAGAAATCATCCTAGATTATGTACTCAATGCAAATTCCAAGTCTTAGACCTTGTTAATATCATGCCTGGGGTATGAAGGCTTGTGGACAGGAGGCCATTCAACAGCATCTGAACTATATGATACGATTGGGAGATCACTTCCAACCCGATAGGATTCATCCTCGGCTCTGTTCAGCTTATCCACTAGCTGGTTAAATTCCGGTTTCAGAGACTCAAGCTCATTGATTACAGCACGCAACCTCTGTTGTACAACGAAGACCACATCTGAGGACACTACTATGTCTGGTAACACCAAAAAAACATTTGAAGGATAAAATGGAAATACCTGACCTTCCTACTCCCAAGTCTTTCTTGTGGAAGCGATGCCTGGTAATCTCGATGGAAAGGAATTGTTTCCGAAATCAAACTGCGGAAAGTAAAAAAACCAAACTTGTAGCTTTTGCATAGAAAAAACCAAAAATCTCAAACTACACATAGTGATACTTTTCTGCTCACCTCGAATATCTAAGAAGCATGATATACAAATCGACGACATTCTTCTCTTCTCGATATATGCTGGCCTGAACAATGTTCAAACATGTTACTCTAAAATAAACATGATTGATTATGCTTAAATCCTCTCAGAAATCTGAACCATCAAAGCATGAATCAGGCCAAGAAATCAACTGCTTTACAACACAATCATACAACTTGAACGCTAGTACAAGATCATTTGAACAAAAAACCTAAGGAACTACAAGTTTACACTGAACCTACAAATTAATTACTGATTCAATAAACTTCAAAATCCAATTGATAAACTAAACTTCGAGATACACACTAAACCTAACAAAATCAATACCACTTTTACATTCTACAGCTGCTAAACTTGCAACGCGAAACCAAATCCTAGAAACGCTCAACATGAATTGAGATGGAGAATCGAATCGAATCTCCGTTGCGGTATCGGGAACAGACCTGTCGGAGGAGATTATCGGCGATGCGGTAATAATTACGGAGCGGAATACGATTATCCACTTCGATCTTACGAGCCACCTTATTCAGATCAATCTTCATCTCACCGTATCCGATTGATTATACAGCTTAATCTTTTCCGATTTCAAATCACTTTTTCCGGCCAAATGTTCCGCTGAGATCAACGATCAATGGCGCTGAGGATTGAGAAAACGTAAGAGTCGGAGAAGAATCAAAACTATGTCGTTTTTAAGAAACCAAATGTCGACATGATTACCAACGAGGTCGGTGAAAATCAAACACGGATCAGACTTACCCAAGTTAAAAATCAGAGTCAAAATTTCCAACCAAAGAAACTTATTGGGGTTAGTTTGGACTTTTTCCCATGAAATTTTTATCACTGAGTTTGATTGTCGTTCGTTCGACAAAAAAACTCGAGTATATATTTTTTTTTTTTTGGATAACAAAACTCGAGTATATTAGTCTGGCGTAGACAAGGACAACGGCAATAACATTGCGTTGGTTTATACAGTACTTTATAGGCTTATAGCACTGTGACATAACCAGCAATTGTCACTTTTCAATACATGGCGTCACTTTTCTTGGACTAATTAGAAATTTCATAACAAATTCATCACTTCAACTTGTTTGGTAAGTATCTGTTCCGATTATGTCGACATTTTGATTTCCCACATAACATGTTGGTCTAACTCGAATTTTTATGATATCATTATTTAGTCCTTAAAAGTAAAACCTTTTGTATTCATAGAGCTAACTCAAAAGGTTAAACAATGTCTTATAATGAATCAACTTATAATTCAGATAAATCATATATAAACCAACCACGTATGACTCTTACAAGCGAACAACTTTAAGATTTATAGAATTAATTCAAACAACAAGACTCAACCGTTGAGAAACAATGTGTTTTTTAAAACGAATATACAAGCTACATATCTATTATGTAGCCTCTCATGTAATTTTAAACTATTTCATGTTCGTTGACTCCACAATTTTCCTATGCTAAAAGTCAAAGTTCACCAGATTTTTTTGTTTAAGGAAAACTAAACACCATAAGCTTTATGAATGGAGCATACAAGAAAAGTAAGAAACAGCAACAATTGTCTGCGCATTAATTTATTAAAACGACAAGCATTTTATGAACCAATAGCGAAAAAACCGAGCAACTGTGCATAACTGCATACATGTTTTTGTGGAAACATGAAACACGTGAGTAGGCCTCACTACCAAACCAATCACGTTCCATTTCCACGTCAAGCCCTTTTCGTTGTACCCTAAAAGCTCGATTCTGTCTGCAAAAATTAAATCAATTTTTTATAAATCTCTGTTTAAAATATACTGCATTTATAAAAATAACACAATTGTATTAGTTAAAACCAACTTATCATCTCACCAGATTCTCATGTCCAGATGCACAGGTGGGTCTTCTAGGGGGAAGTTGCTTGCGAGGCGTTCTCTGAAAATAAAATGAAATGAAACAAAACTTAGGTCTATAATTAAGAGTACTAATTAAATGCAATTACTGGTAACCAGATTTAACTAAAACGTTACCTGTAATTTGGGTCTTAGTTTTTCTATTGCCGCAATTGTTCTCTGATCTATACTTGCTTCTTGCTGTGGAATATCATCAATATATAGTAAAAACAATTACGATAGTGTTTTCATATGTCAAAGATTGAAATATGAAGATTTAAAATTTTAAGGTTAAGATATATTGCATAAATTGATGTACCTTGTGTAAAGCCCAATCTGCTGAATCAAAGAAAGCACGTTTGTAATCCTGCATGTATTTTAAGGTTGTTAATATTTAACAACTAACTAAGATCATACGGAATATATGAAATAAGTGGGTTACATAAGTTAAAAGATAATTTACCTTAGAGATAAGAGGCTTTTTCTTTGGCACAAGTCCTCCGTATCTATTTTCACCAGAGGTAGACTACGGACAAACAAAAATTAAAATCAAACATAAATATTAAAATCGTCTGCTTTATACATTTTGTTAAGGAAATTTATAGCCTTGGTAATTAAGTTATTTTAAAATTTAAAGACAAGCAAAAAGAGAATGACCATCGTGACTAACGCCTACCGACAATTCCTAAACCGGAAAGCAATTTCGTACCGGTGTTTCGGTAAATACCGATTGGTTGAAAAAGGAGTCTAATAATTTCATAAACCGATTATCCGGATTGGTAAAGAGGTTCGCTGTACCGATCACAATCGGACAGAAAACAAATCCGGAAAAAATGACAATGCATAGACCAAAACGAAATCGGCATTTTTCATTTGGACCGGATCAAATCGGAGGCGAAGATCCGGATGGAAAACCAGGTGTCATCAAACGTGTCACGTCGCAATTTAATAAACCGTTGATTTTGCAAATGGTTCACATGAAAGATGAGTTTATCGTTTACGACCGTCCATTTCATTAAATATCTTTATGATAAGATTTTTATGCAAAGTACAATAGTATTATTCCTAGCAGAAATATCTTCCAGCCGACAAAACAAAAATTCAACTCAACTAAAGTTTGGAAATCATGATAGTACTTGATAATTAGAATTCAAATCTTTTATGTAGTAAAACGTTCATATTTAATTTTGACCAGAAAATGTAAAACAAAAACAATGTTTGAATGGTAGAAGTAAGATGAAAACAAACGTGTACGTACGCCGTCGTTAAATTGCCGACGATTAGGTTTGGTAATTTACCAAAATTATTTTGACTTGTTGACTACTAATCCGACCTTAAGTTGAAATTTAATAACTTAATTTCTCTAATTTAAAATATGTTCTATTGTAGACTTGTAGTCAAAACTTTTCTTAAAATTAAATAAAAAATGAAATTTGTACCTTTAAAATTATATTTTATTGCTACCCAGATTCAATACCATTTTTAGGAGTGATTCAAAACCGAATATTTTTTTTTGCTACCAAAATCAAAACGCTAATATCTATTACCTTAAAAAAAAAAAAAAAAAAAAAACATTGCACACCACGGCTTAGAAAAAAAATCATGAAATTAGAGAAAATCAATTAAAAATCTCCAATGAATTGATTTAATTACCTCTTGTTGCTGAGAAAATAAGAAATCATCACCTCTGTTGTAATCTGTCGCCATTTCTCTCAAACGTATTTGCCTTGTGATCAAATTCCTTCTTCGTTCTAATCAAATTAACAATCAATTAACTAATTAATCTAAAAAAAAGAAGAAAAAAAATCTGCATTTTGGAATTAAATCTAAGTTATAAAAGAAGATAATTAGGTTTAGAGAGAGAGACCTTAGATAGGTTCAGAGACGGGAAAGAAGAGGAAGACGATGAGATAAAGAATATGCGTTTAGCAAACTTATATATATATATATACACATAAGATATACATGTATTTATACATCATACGTACACACGTGCGTAGTAGTTAGGCACATAGGCTAAGCCCAACATACACGTGTGTGAGCCTGTTAGATATTTTTTATTTCATTTTCTTGGTGGTAAGTTATGAACTTAAATATTATCTTATTTAATAGGACTTTGGTATATAGTCTCTTGTAATGACAGATGGACATAAATATGATTTTCTCTATTAGAAAGCTTGTATACATATCCATATTATAAGGTGTAATAAATAATATTTTTAAAGATATAATCAAATTGAGTTTAATATAAGATATCAACTTGTTAATAAATTTCAATAATATTTTAATTTCCATCCGCACAGAAATAATTATTATAATTATTTGTATAGTCGGTATATGCGTGTTTTCTGTTCTTTCTCAATCCAATAATTATGAGTTAGCTAGATCAATTTAATCCTTTTTTGGCTTGTGCAAAAGATAAAGAGAAATTTTAAATATAGAAGATTTTACTTAGTTCAAAAAAAAAAAAAAAAAGAAGAAGATTTTACATGCGAGTATGTATGTTTGAACTTTTAAAGTCCGGGAATATCATCTCCGATCCTTACGACTACCCTACAACTCCTAAGAGTGAAAATCATGACCAAGGATCATGTAACTGTCTAGAAGTTTGGCAACTTTTGGTCTCCTGCCCACTCAATCTCCAAGTGTTACTTGTACTAAGTAACAATAGTACTCTACTGAGTGACAAAGATCCAAACAATAGATTAATTGCCTTACGCATCAAGTTGATCACACCATTATAAAATTGGATCCAAACACCCTAGAGTCAACCTAAACAACCTAGAATGAAACTAAGAATAAGTAATTCAATTAAGTTGATTGACACGTGAAACTATAAGATTCGTTTAAACTTTAAAGAGTATATATATTTAACCCATATATACAATATATTTATATTTTATATAGTCACATTAGATTTCATTATTTATAAATCAATCATGCATGAATCATGTATTATATTTCAATTTAATTAGGAAATGCTTCACTAACACCTGAATGACCGAACTCTCAAATTAAAGGTTGAGCTTGAATATAGAAGTTCAACAAGTTCTCTGTTTGTTTCGTGTATAAGTGGAGTTTATTGCTGAGTAATGCTGCATCAGAGATTAGTATAAGTGGAGAGTGTTGTTGAAACGTTTTTTTTTGGAATATAGTTGTGAGTTTGATTTCTATACGCACAGCTTTATCGATTGCTTCTTGCTGGAGAAACATATTTACCATATGTGCTTATACGACGCTCTATCTCTCTGACCTATGATTTTAAAAGGCTTGACTTCTAGGGAATAGATCCAACAAAAGAAGATTAGAGCATTTGATATATATTAACGCACAAATGATGTTTCTGAGTGTTATAAAATATAAAGGAGTTTGAGTTTTTACCTTAACTAGAAGCTAACAACAAAACTTCACTCATCAACTTCTGCTTTGATTTCTCTTTGGAGATCTTCTTTGTACTCTTCAACTGTGCCTGGGAAGATATTCACTGTTCCGTCTTCCACAACCCAAATTTGACTCTTCACTTTTGCACAGACACGCGATATGAGTCTCGAGTCGTGACTCACCAACACAACTCCACCTGAGAACTCATCCAGTGCATCCGCCAAAGCATCTATACTCTGCATGTCTAAGTGATTTGTAGGCTCGTCCAGAAGCAAAATGTGTGGCTTTGACATTGAGATCGAGGTGAACACAACCCTAGCCTTTTGCCCTCCAGACAATTTCGCAATCTCAGATGAGTGATTGTGACTTGGTAGCCCAAACTTGCCTAGCTTCGCTCGCACCGCCTTTTCTTGGTCAGGATGAAGACGAAGAAGATACTGAACCGGTGTCTCCCCCATTGTCAACAGGTCAACAAAGTGCTGAGAATACCTGCCAATCCTCAGCTAGCTTATGGCTACTTTTCATTCCACCCTCGTTTGGAACTAAATCTCCCGCAAGCAGATTCAAGAGAGTGGACTTTCCTGCTCCGTTAGGCCCAACTATAGCAACCCGTGTCTTCATATCAATACCTAATTCAACATTCGAGAGCCTGAAATCTGGCCTGTTGGGTAGCTGAAGCTAACCTCCTTTAGTTCCATAAGAGGAGGAGGGATCTCGGTTGGTTCTGGAAAGTGGAACCCCACACTATAATCTCTCCACTTCCTTGGAGCTTCTGGTGCTGGGCCTTCTTCATCCAGTGTCTTACTCTTGGATGCTTCTCTTGCTGCAGTAAACTTGGCCCTGTCCTTTACCTTCTCCTGTTGAGCCTTGTTTCCAGTCCTCTTAGCTGCTTTGATCTGTTTCTGGTAGACATCGAATTTTTTATTCATCTCCTTGCGACGCTGCTCATATCCGCTTTCAAAACCATCGAAATAACCACGATAAAAGTGGAGTCTCTGGTCATGGAGATGTATTATATCAGTGCAGACCGTGTTGAGGAAGTCCCGGTCATGTGAAACAAATCAACTAGCGTCTTCTTCCAGCGACACAAATACTCCTCTAACCATAGAACAGCTCTCAGATCAAGATGGTTAGTGGATTCATCTAACAGCAAAAGAGTAGGTTGCACAAACAGAGCTCTAGCTAACGATATTCTCATCCTCCATCCACCACTAAAGGACTGAGTTGGACGCACTTGCATATCTTTTGAGAAACCTAACCCCGCAAGAATTTTGGATGCCCGTGCTTCAGCATCTGACCCCAAAATTTGCAGCCTGTCGTACAATTCAGCAAGCTTTTCTCCACTATCATCATCAGACGACTTCTGCAGAGCTTCAGCCTCTTCCCGTAGCTTAACCAACTCTCCATTGGCAGAAACAACTGCATTCAGAGCACTCTTTTCATCACCAACCACCTATTGCTCAACAAGAAGAAGATCAATATTCTTGGGCACTGGAATCTTCCTCCAAGCTAAAAGCTTTAACAGTGTAGACTTCCCCATTCCATTTGGCCCGACCAAACCATACCTTTTACCATGTGATATCTTGACAGTGGCATTCTTCAAAAGTTCTTTACCTCGAGCAGAGACAGAAAAAGTACCGATGGTAATATCTTTAACATTTGCATCGGCCGTGTCTTCTCCTTCAAGAACTGAGGTCTTACTTCCAATAACAACGGTGAATGCATCATGGTCGTCCTTCAAGGCCTCCTTCTTTGCCATCTGCCCATCTCTGCAACCTGTAGAGCTGATCTTTCTTTCATCTCTCGCTTCTTTTGTTCCTTATCGGTCACAGAGATATCAAGGTGCCTTTGCTCGCTCTTCTGCTTCCTCCTTTCTTCCTTGTGTCTCTCTTCCTCATCAGATTCACCTTCGTCTTCTTCATCAGACGGAGGAAGATCTATGCCATCAGTGTAGGATGTAGCTTTTGGAACAGCTTTGGATCTCAATGATGAGCTCTTCTTTGGTTTATCATCTTTCTGATCCATGCCTGCAAGCATGGCCGAGACTGATAATTTCTCCTTTTTCGAATCTTTTGAAGCATCTTTCCCACTTAGCTTCACCTTCACGGTAACAGCACTCTCGTCTGACTTCTTCTTACCCATTTAAAACTTTATCTGACATGAGACATCAAAATCAAATAACAAGCTGATAAGTTATCAAATCATATAAAAATCAATGGAAGTGAAAAAAAAAAAAAATCTCAATTGCACAAACGAACAATCTCAGACTTTAGTAATTAAGTAAAATTTCAGAAAAAAACTCTGAATTACTCAACAGTTTATTAGCAACAACCAGACCAAAAGCTAAAACCAGATGATGTAATTACAAAACCCTAATTTATACAGAAAGCTTGGAAAATACCCAATTCAATAGAGGAGGAAAAAATCAAAGGTATCGTAGGAGAAATCGAAAATTGAAGAGCGACGACGAGTTTTTGTTTCCTTTAAAGAAGATGAATGTTGTTGTCAAGTTAAAACCTTGTGCGCTAAATAAAAACCGATTAACGAAGGCGGCAATATAATTGGGCCTGTTATTAACATAGTAAATGGGCTTCCGGAGAGAAATATATAATTCCAAAAAGATTTTTAATCGCTTTGAACTAAAAACACAAGGATTTTTTATACCTTCCCAAGGAGGATCCTCGTAGCTACTACATTAAAGAGAAACCAAACAGCACTAAAAACTGATCGTGGATCTCATGTTAAAGATTTACAGACAGAACAAGCTGTCAATATCCAAAACAAACTTAAAGTGAGTAAATAAATTCTTCTTCTAGGTTTTAGGCCACTAATTTTTAACATCCATTAAAGAGATAGAATTAGGATCACTGAAAGTATTTCCTAGCATCTAGAAGCCTTCGCCATCTCTCTGTCTCACACCACGTCCAGTATTAGGACTTCTCCTACTCTCACACAGTAACATGCAAGTGACTTGTTGTTGTCAAAGAAGATTTTAACATATAATGATACACGTACCTTGTTTATAGTATTCCGGTGGTGGATCTGTAGAAGCCTGCATTCAATCCATCAGCTCCTGGAGATTTATCTGGGTTGATTGTAAAAACTGCCTTATTAACTTCCTGTTCTGTAACAGGCTTTGTGAGTTCCATGTTAATATCATTCAGTTCGAAATAGGATAAGATGTGGAATTGTATGTCTTGAATCTAAAGGAACAGATAGAGAAAGATTAAGGGAGAAATTTGGGCTTATCAACCAGAAAAAAAGTGACGGTCCAACACCTGCATGTCCACGGTTCACCGGTTCTTGCCTTTGTCCCTTTTGTCATGTACATACGATTCCACTATCTAAGTGATGTTAACCATTTAGCCAAGTGAATTTGGGCTGTCGATGAAATATTCAGGGTTTTGGAGTAATCATATACTGAAGTGAATTTGAGATGTAGATAATATATTCGTTGAGAGTGTTAATTAATCCTGAGTTTGAAGCAAATTAAATGATGTTCTCAAAGCATTCTAAGTTGCGTTAACTCTATGTGCTATTACTATGTAGTTGATAGTACGAAGAAGGCCAAGGTAGGCATGGGCGTTCGGATTTTCGGATCGGATCGGATCGG
>OVAQ01001019.1:3974-21892 GCA_900406345.1 Erysimum cheiri | reverse complement strand
AAAGATTGCAGTGCAAGCGACAGTGTTCCATCTTTGGAAAGGAAGAAACATCAGGATCCATGAACACAACACGGCCTCCCCATCTTCGATTTGCTCCCAAGTCGATAGAAGTGTAATGGATATTCTCTTAGCGCGTAGGTACCGCAAAGGCTGTGCCCGATTACTCTCCCAATGGTTTGCCCATTCATAGTTCCTTTTTAGGACCCTTTAATCTAGTATATCTATGTTTCTATGACTTTTTACTTTTTTTGGGCTGTAGTAACCTTTTGTAAATAACTCTTTCCCTCGGGTAATATAATTCNCAAAAAAAAAAAAAAAAAAAAACGATATACCGGAATTATAGTTACGTTCATGTATCACGTAGTATGTCTTGAATCTTTTTGTCTTTTTTATATATGGAATGACCTAATTACATGTTTTATATGGTACTCTAATTAGTATTACAAACACAGATTATTAAGAGCTATTTATGATACTCGGAACTCGGAAGTCAATGTTTTAATTTTTTAGATAATAGTGTGATTGAATTGGTTATGAGGTGATTTATCCTCCCCAATCAAGATCAGCCCCATCTCTCTAAAAAACAAAAAACAAAAAAAAGATCAGCCGCCTCATCTCTAGAAGAAACCCTATTCAAGTGATCACTTATTTAAGTTCGACTGGATCCTATCTCATATATAGTTGACAAAAATCGTCATCCGTAGAGTCCCATCTCACAATATTGTTCAGCGTATTCCAATGATCAGGAACGAGTATTACGTACATCATTTGCGATTCATTTTTGACTACTGTTTTTTTTGGTAAACTAAATTGCTCTAGAAAACTTTATAACATCACTTCCATTCGTAATTTTTTTATTTATTTATTAAAATTTAACCAGAAAATCAAAAGAAAAAGTTCTGCTGTGTGGAGGACAAATTATAATAAGCAAATATGGACACAAAGGAAGAATGGAAGTCCTTGGTGCATGCCATTTCCACTACGATTCCCACAACTTATCCAACTTTGTTTTGATAAAGAGCAACTTATGCAACTTACGAAAACTTTCTCGCTCAGTTCTTTAAATTTTAAATCCTACATGTATAATGCATGCATTATTGTTGACCAAAAAGTATATATTTAAACAAATAATATATATCTGCATGTAAGTTTTGCGTGTAATATTATATTTCATTTTTTTTTTCTAAATTTACCGAACGATATTGAAATATGGTACTCCATTATATTCTATTGGTTTGCTAGGTTCTTGGAAACTCAAAATTTGATTTTTATAGTGATGATAGTCTGGGGGCTAATATTTATCCAACAATCAAGCAAAATGAACNAAAAAAAAAAAAAAAAAAAAAAAAAAAAAAAAAAAAGACCATTGTTGATCTCTGATTGCAAACATAATTTGGCTCAAAACTTTGTTTAGTTGCAAGATCAATATATTAATATCCCTGATAGAGGACACTAGTTTCACACCCCACGTGTTACTAACCCACCACAAAGCTAACCAAAAAAAAAAAAAAAAAATTTTTAAGTGAAGTTCCTTTTTATCTATATCCATTATTATTATTTTTTAATATATCTTCCATAAGCAATTAAGCACTAAAACAAATCTGCTTTCTTTATTTGATTCGGAATTTAGTGTGAATCAAACAAAATAATCAATGTTTGTGTGTGTAGGCCCTTTAACAACAAAAGAAAATTTTGTGTGTACGAATTGGATCAACTTTTTTCGCGTACCTTGTAGAAGAAATCATATTTAAGTAAAAATAAATTCTGTAATGTATTAAGGTTATATAATCTGATAAAGTTGCTTTCCCAAAAAAAAAACCAAAAAGAAAAAAAAAATGCTTTTTGTAAGATATATGCGTTTGTAATTTGTAATGTACTAATGGTTGCTAATAGGTTGTTGAAGCACATAATTTGTGTGATATGTATCATCTAATGCTATGCGTGTATACAATAAGTGTGTGGAAGACATAATATGTATGAAAAACCATCTGGAGACGCACGTCTAATAATGTCATATAAATAATCTAATGACTCCAAGTGTTTGATATTTATGTTTAAAAACTTAAGAAGTGAACTATTACAAAATTCGAACGCTTCAATATGTAATCCCACCATCTTTCTAGGTTCGTTTTTACTTCATGAAAATTTCATCCGCATATGACAATTGTGTGCTATTCTATATTTTTCAATAGATTTTTCTAACTCAAGCTTAATCTCTATGTTTCCAGAAAAAATACTTAAAAGTCCATTGTTATTAACATTCCATCACACCAATATAATTATTGGGACAAAAATGTGACAATTACCAAATGTCGTCCCAAACTTGTGATCAATTAAGATTATATTTAAAAATGGACACCAAAGACAAATTATTATATATATACACACACATTATAGACATAACTCACTTCCAAACCATTCCCTTATCTTCGTTCTTCCGGCCAATCAATGGGTGATAAACTTCGATTATCCGTGGGAATATTGGGTATTTTATTTCTTTAAATCTTTTGTGTAATATTATTTTATTTTCTTACTCTACCACATATATGCTCTATTTACGATTTAGAATATTTTTAACTTTAAACTTAGTTCCGGTCTAATAGTTTCAGATTTTTGTTTTGTTTTACCATATAATATTTACAAGAAACATATTTGTATGTGTTTTTTTTTTTTCTCAAAATTCTACAGGAAACGGAGCTTCCTTGTTGCTCTATACAGCTCCAATGTACGTAAACTAAAAAAAATTTAGATCAAATAGCCCATTTAATTTGAATTAACCAAAAAAGTAAATTATAATTTTTTTTGTTTACTCTTGATGGGCATGTAGAATAACATTTTCAAGGGTGTTTAAGAAGAAAAGCACAGAGGAATTCTCATGTTTTCCTTACGTTATGACACTCTTCAATTGTTTGATATATACTTGGTACGGTTTACCAATCGTGAGTCATCTTTGGGAGAATGTTCCTCTCGTCACCATTAATGGAGTCGGCATCCTTCTCGAATCAATCTTCATTGTCATATATTTCTGCTACGCGTCGCCAAAAGAAAAGGTTAGATATATTATTCATTAAAATATCATATGATATTTTTGCATTTGGTTAAATAAAAACTATTGACATTCGTCCTTATATAATTAATTACCTTTATATAGATTAAGGTTGGTGTTTCAGTTGTCCCGGTGATCGTTGTGTTCGGCTTGACGGCGGTAATATCGGCCGTGGTGTTTGACGACCACCGCCACCGGAAATCATTCGTCGGAAGTGTTGGCCTCGTGGCTTCCATCTCCATGTACGGTTCTCCTCTCATCGTTATGGTAAGCCGTATATATATTGTATAGTTAAATTATTTCCCAAGAAATGATTTCCTATTTTTAAAAGATATCAAAAATTAACTATTAATTAAGATATTTTTTTTAACAAATATGTGTGTGCTAATTAATGTGAATATTGTGTGTGCAGAAGAAAGTGATAGAGACAAAAAGTGTGGAATATATGCCGTTTTACTTGTCATTCTTCTCATTTCTGGCTAGTTCCCTTTGGTTGGCCTATGGTTTACTCAGCCATGATCTCTTTCTTGCGGTTCGTCGTTTTTGTTTTCTCCTAAGTCACTCCTTTTGGTGAATTTAACCTAGTTAAATTGCGGTCCAAAGATACTAACCGTAGATATATAATAAATGATATGTTAAAAACATTATAATCCAAAAATAAATTACTATAAATGTTAAATATGTTTAGTTGTCGCCTACTCAATCTAACCTTAGTTGCTAAACGTTGATAGAACTATGACTCGTGAATTTTAGAACTCTGATTGGTTAGTCTCTATAAAACGATATAAAACGATTATTAAAATGTTTGTGTGAATAGTTTAATCTACATTGTAATAAATTTGTTGAGATTTCACCGATGCATGGTTTTGATGATGGCATATATTGAATAATTTTTTTTCATACATGTATAGTCGCCTAATATGGTGGCGACTCCATTGGGGATTCTCCAACTTATCCTCTACTTCAAGTACAAGAATAAGAAGGAATTAGCACCAACAACAATGGTGATGAACAAACGGAATGATGATGAGAAGAGCAAGATCACACTTGAGCTTGTAGTTGACGTCGATCGTGATGGTGATGATGCCAGTGAGAAGAAGTCCATGAGGGCATGTTAGCTTCCAACGTCATCGATCTAATATCTTGGATTGTGTTTTCCCAAAAACTCCTTGCGAATCCTGATATTTTAAGTAAATTAACATCTCATGTGTTGCACTTTCATTACATGATGATATTATACGCGCGTCTCTATAAGTTATGGGGGTGATGATATTGTTGATCATGTGAATAAAGGTGGGAGTGCTATGTTTTTGCTTTGTTTTCCTCTGAATTTTATATCCTAATTAGATCAAATATAAATGTACACGAAAGATCAATGTGTTGACAAAAATGGGAAAAGAAAAATGGGGGAAAAAAAGAGAGAGATATCAAATTGTAAAATTCTTAGACCATGTGATACTTCGTCTATATATATGATAATGAAGAATTATTGATTTTTTTCTTGTAAAACGTTACTAAAGATGGGTTTTATTAACCAACGATTTACTTTGGAGTCACGGTTTAAAAAAACAGAAAACACCATTGCAAAAAAAAAGAATCCTTTGATTTTCATTCATTCTGCAAGATGGTTTTGTAGTTTGTTTTGTCATTCTTTTAAAATGCAAATAGCTTAAATTCTTCAATTAATCTCACATAAAACTTGTTTAGTACATTGGTTTATGCACCAAACTTTTTCTAATTCATTATGCGTATTTATTTTTATTTGCTGTGTCATTTTGTCGTAATCAACTTGAATTTTTGTAGTCGTAAAAAGGTGGGGAAAAAAAAAAAGAAGGTGGGAAGCATTAATGAATAATACTAAGGCCCGGTCTATTGGGTCGGCCCAGAAGCGAAGCGGGAAAGCCATTATATGAATTGGAAGTATTCTTAGCCCAAACAACGAAAACGCTCTTAAAACAAACGGCGTTTAAAGAAACCGCGAGATAAAGAAACGCATTTTTGGATTCTCTGAAATAATCCCTATCCAAATCTTCTTCTCTTCTTTCATCTTCCCCAACGCGAAACCCTAATTTCTCTGCAGATTATTCCCCAATCTCAGAGTTTTCCTGAGACGATTTCTTCAGGTAAGATGATCTCTTCTTTCTTTTCTCATTTAGATTCTTTCGTAGTAATCTGTTTGTGTTATGTGAACTTCGATAGTAAAATCATATCTTATATTCTTATTTGAATTCTTCAGCTCGATATTGATTCTTCATCGGCATAAATTTGTTTGCTTTTTTGAAGAATTTGTTTAGATCTAAAGAGCTGGTGTGTCAATTGCATCGAGTACTGTAGCTGTTTCGAGTTGTTAAATCTTTTTTTTTTTTTTGGTTTTTTGTGTTATTTACAGCTCCAAGATTCGCTAGAATCAATGTCTTCTGTTTCAAGCCAGCCACAGTTTCGTTACACGCAACCTCCTTCTAAGGTTCTTCATTTGAGAAACTTGCCATGGGAATGCACTGAAGAGGAGTTAATTGAACTCGGCAAGCCCTTTGGTACAGTTGTAAATACCAAGTGCAATGTTGGAGCTAATCGAAACCAAGCTTTCATTGAGTTTGTAAGTGGAACAGAGATTATGCCAAAGTTACAAGTGTTATCATTTGTTACAAGTTTTGATTTTTTTGTTTCGTATTTTGTTTTCTGTCTTTCAGGAAGATTTAAATCAAGCTATACAAATGATTTCTTACTATGCTTCTTCGTCGGAGCCTGCTCAAGTTCGTGGTAAAACTGTCTACCTCCAGTACTCCAACAGGCAAGAGATAGTAAATAACAAAACGACAGCAGATGTTGTGGGGAATGTTCTTCTGGTGACAATTGAAGGTGAGGATGCTCGTATGGTCAGCATTGATGTCTTGCATCTGGTAAGTGGAACACACACCTTGTTGGTTTCCTTAGAAGAAGTAAACGTATTGCTGAAAGATGTTTCGAAGACATTCTGATAATTAGGTTGTAGGTTGTCGTGCTTTTGGAAACTTACTTTTGACATGAATGTAAATGGATCAGCAGGGCCATGTCAAGGCAATATCTTCAGTGGCAGCCTAATGCATTAGGAGAAAGAGCACATGTGTGTTTGTTTCCTTTCTCCTTTCCCTGACACTGCCTCTCTCTTCCCTACTCTCTCCCTCAACACTTCCCTTTTATCAAATACTCTAGGATTTGTAAGATATGGTCTTACATAGGTGTAGTTAGTATTTTTGTTTGATAAAATAGGTGCAGCTCTATCTGCAGATCTTTTGTGATATAGAACCGTATCAAATTTTTTGTGGGCTTGATGAATTCTACCTAGAGGTTCATCAATGTTTGGTTGATATGTTTGAAGACATATCTCTTACCTTCCAGAGAGTTGAACCCGGCATCAAACTTTTTATATCATATTATGTTGGTTTAATTTGCTATCCTTACTTTTGTGATGCTGTGCGAATTTTATACCTGGAGAGTTAACCCAAACTAAATTGTTTTGTAATGATGCTGAATTGAAAAATAATTACAGATGTTACACTGGAGTCCTTAAAGTTGACTCTTCTGTTTTTTTTCTTTTTCTTTTTGTTGTTTCTCTAATTACTGGTTTGCAATGCAGGTATTCTCAGCTTTTGGATTTGTCCACAAGATTACTACCTTTGAGAAGACAGCCGGATATCAGGTATGTTACCAAACCATAAATTGATTGGTATTTTGATGTTTTTAGTTATCGTACTTACAATGTGTGTTATCTGAATTGCTTGTAGGCACTGGTTCAATTTTCTGATGCGGAAACTGCGACCTCTGCAAAAAATGCCCTCGATGGAAGAAGCATCCCTAGGTGACAGTTGTATTATATTTTTGACACGGTATTTAGTCTAACTGTGAAGGGCTGTATAGTTCTAGGTATTGCGCGTAGGAACTGACATTTGTCAGCCTTTCAAGCGTCTTTAGGAGTTTTAGCATCTGATGCCAAGTTCTCAAGTTACGTATAGTGTAGGAAAACTAAATTTGCAACTAGTCTTTTAATGTACGAACCTGGGAAAATACTGTATGCATGTAGATAATTAGACTGAGGATAGTCTTTTCATGAGGGATTCCTGGCAATATAGTGTGCTTATTTTATTACAAAGCATACAGGCTTTGCGTTATAAGATTTTTTATATGTCTGTTATGTGTGAAGCATACTTGTTTACTGACTTCTCTTTCTGGGCATTAGGTATCTACTCTCAGAGCAAGTGGGACAATGCTCTCTTAAAATCACATATTCAGCTCATACAGATTTGACTGTCAAATTTCAGAGCCATCGAAGCAGGTATGTCTATATACTATTTACATTGCCTGTTAAAACATGTTTTGGTGTACTTGGTATTGCCATGCTTCTGTGATCAAAATTACTTCATCGTTTCCTGTGTATCTTCAGGGACTATACTAATCCTTACCTTCCCGTTGCTCCATCAGCCATTGATAGTACTGGTCAGGTAAGCAAATTGAGAATAGTCTCTTATTGGAAAATGCATTTATGATTGTAAAATCTGCTTGCGACTTCGTTGAATCTCTTACTGGTGATGTGTACTCTATACAAAGAGATGCATGAAAGTGCACACATTGTTTATCATTCTAACTAAAGTGAAAGATTAATGTGTCATTCTAGGTGGCTGTGGGTGTAGACGGGAAGAAGATGGAGCCTGAAAGTAATGTTCTTCTCGCATCCATTGAAAACATGCAGTATGCAGTAACCTTGGATGTGTTACACATGGTAATTGCTCTATGATGAACCCTCATTAAGTCTTTGGTTCTGAAACATACTAATTCTCTATTCCCCTTCTTTTTTTTTTTAATGAGAAGGTTTTTGCTGCTTTTGGGGCTGTTCAAAAGATTGCAATGTTTGACAAGAATGGTGGGCTACAGGCACTGATTCAATACCCAGGTAAAATCTTATATGAAACTCTCTGTTTCAATTGTCATTGATCCGTAAAGATGAAATTCTCAAATGACCCTGGTGGGTCGGTTTCTTTCAGATGTTCAAACGGCTATGGTGGCGAAGGAAGCATTGGAAGGACATTGTATATATGATGGTGGATTTTGTAAGCTCCACATTACTTATTCACGCCACACCGACCTTAGCATAAAGGTAAGTAATTAGTTAGTATTCTCTCTTTTAAAGTTTTAAACTGAACACCAAAGTAAGGATTTTTTTGGTTACTGTATTTGCAGGTGAATAATGATAGAAGCAGAGACTACACTATGCCTAACCCGGCGGTTCCAATACCTCAACAACCCGCTCAGAATCCATACGCAGGCAATCCACATCAATACCACGCAGCAGGTGGAAGCCACCAGCAGCAGCCGCCACAAGGTGGATGGGTCCAACCAGGAGGGCAAGGATCAATGGGAATGGGAATGGGTGGTGGTCACAATCATTACATGGCACCCCCGTCATCTGGCTCAATGCATCAAGGTCCGGGTGGTCATATGCCTCCACAGCATTACGGTGGTCCTGGTCCAATGCATTAGAAAGAGAAAGAAGAAAGTCCCTCAAAGTCGAAGAAGACAAGAACTTGTTCAATCTCTCTCTTTATTTCTCGTAGCTCTGTTTTTTTTTTCTGTTTGGAACACATGTACTTGTGTCCAAAAGATAATTTACAAAACCTTTTGAGAAATGTATTAGAACTTAATACTTCCGTCTCTCTCCCATTCACTATATCATTATCAAAAATCTGTCTAATCGTCTATAAGTGAAAGGTAATTGGGCAAAATTTTGGAAAATCGTGTAGAATTATTGGATAAGATTTTTTTCTTTAACTCAACTGAATCAGTAAGATAAAGAGATGATCTTGTGGCTCCCAAGTCTCCAAGTAAAGTCTTCTCTTTTGCTCTGAATAAAAAGGAGGAAGAGAAGGAAGACGAAGAAGAAGATAAAAGGATTCATCATAAACCCTAAACTTTAACTCCTCCAATGTCTTCTTCTACTCTTCAAGCTTCTCTTCTTCTTCGTCCTCCTCTTCATTCATCTTCCTTTAGGCCTCCTTATCCTTCTCTCTCCTCTTCTTCTTCGTCTTTGAGTTCTCATCCTCAATCTCTTTCCAGTTTTTACCGTCTTTCTTCAATTCTTCACAACTCTCGGTTTCGTCCCCTTCCTTGTTCATTGCGCCAAGACAATGTCGCTTCCGATTCCGAATTTCTTCCTAAAGACTCCTCTTTTGTTAACAACGGTGAGATTAAGGATTCAGCAGAGAGTGATAGATTGGTTACGGATACGGAGGTTCCGGAATTAGAGACGACTGATAGGTTTGTGGGTGGTGAGGGGACGAGTGAAGCTAACCTTGAGACGGAGATTAAAAGTGGAGGAGAAGAAGCGGAGGTTAGTGATGGAGTAACGGAAGGTAAGGAGGAAGAACAGAAGAAGAGCAAGTTTAAGATTGTGGTGTTGATGATGGGACTATGGGCAGCTATAAAGAGAGCTATGGAGAAAGTAATGGAGTGGGAGTGGTTAAGTTGGTGGCCTTTCTCTCGCCAGGAGAAGCGGCTTGAGAAACGTATCGCTGAGGCTGATGCCAATCCAAAGGATGCGGCTTTGCAGGGAGCTTTGTTGGCTGAGCTCAATAAGCATATGTATGTAATTTCATTAACCTCTGATTGATTGATTGGTTGCGTCATTTAGGAGTTAAATTCAATTGCGTTCTAATCGATTCTATGTGGTGTGATGATGTTTTGTTTTGCTTTAGTCCTGAGGCTGTAGTTCAACGGTTCGAACAAAGGGAACACGCAGTGGATAGTAGAGGAGTTGCTGAGTATATTCGAGCTCTTGTCATTACTAATGCTATTTCGGAGTATCTTCCTGATGAACAAACGGGGAAGCCATCTAGTCTTCCCACACTGGTATTCTTATATGACTGCTTCTATAATCTCTGGTTTGGTTATCTATTTTTCAGTGGTCTACACTTCGA
The DNA here is from genome assembly GCA_900406345.1 of Erysimum cheiri. Taxonomy (NCBI): domain Eukaryota; kingdom Viridiplantae; phylum Streptophyta; class Magnoliopsida; order Brassicales; family Brassicaceae; genus Erysimum; species Erysimum cheiri. The sequence goes on along the minus strand of OVAQ01001019.1, from coordinate 11,899 downwards.
TTTGCTGAACTTGATTAGCCTACTGTGTTTTATTGTTTCTACTGTCTATATCCTTTATAATGTTATCTGTATCTCCAACTGAGAATCTCCACACGTAACCGCTGCTTTCTCTGTTCATGATGCTAAAAGTTAGAATGTTCCTAGTTGTCTTTGTTTCTGAATTAGTATTGTTGTATTTGTATTATGTGTAGCTGCAAGAGCTGAAGCATCGTGCATCAGGCAATATGGACGAATCATTTGTGAACCCTGGTATATCTGAGAAGCAACCATTGCATGTTACCATGGTAAGTTTCTTTTATGTCACCCATCTGGTTAGGTATAAGTGTGGATTTTCATAGGTTCTTGATGGTTCCGTATATCTTAATTTCTTAACATGTGTGTTTGCTTTGTTAGGTTAATCCTAAAGTATCAAACAAATCAAGATTTGCACAAGAGCTTGTCTCTACGATCTTGTTCACAGTTGCGGTGGGATTGGTGTGGTATGCATCATCTATATTTTAGTTGATCATAGATTAATCTAGATAGCACAGGAAGAAAATGTTGCTTCTTATGCATAGTTGAACCAGTGATTGCTTCTCCATTTTAGTTCTATTGTTCCTGTTAAATGGAAGTTCCTTGTTTAGGTTAATGGGTGCGGCTGCTCTGCAAAAGTATGTTGGAAGCCTGGGAGGAATTGGAACTTCGGGTGTTGGTTCAAGTTCTTCATATTCCCCAAAAGAATTGAACAAAGAAATAACGCCTGAAAAGGTAGACTTTTAACTAAAGTTGAAGTAATGATGTTCTTCACTGTTTACAAGGAGTCTAGAGCAGTTGAAGTAGAACTGCAAGGAAATTCATAGCTTTAGTTACAGTAGCGAAATATATAGTAAGAGAATAGTTTGACAAATTAGTTGCATGATAGCATCCTTCTTACCTGAAATAAAACTGTCCTTTCGAATGGATACTCTTTGAATTATAATGCTAATTTACCCAGTCAACGTTTTAATAGTTCTGTTCATGTTGAAGCTAGTAAATTTGTAGGTGCGGCTTCACTGTTTCTTTTCCTAACAAGTTTACTTGCTGCAGAATGTCAAAACATTTAAGGATGTAAAGGGTTGTGATGATGCAAAACAAGAACTTGAGGAGGTGGTTGAATATCTTAAAAATCCATCGAAGTTTACCCGCCTTGGAGGAAAGTTGCCAAAGGTATAGTCTCTTTGTATTTGGTTACTATATATTCTCGATTGCATATTACTTTGCGTTTGGTTTTGTCCTGTCTAATTAAGGCCATAATCTATTTAATGTTAGCATAGTGACTTGTGACATTTTTTAAATGTTTGCTTCTAGGGAATTCTCCTAACCGGGGCACCTGGTACTGGAAAGACATTACTGGCTAAAGTAAGTTCTCATATAGCTTTATATTGTCGTCTTTTGTTGAATGGGGCTAGTTATCAAGAGTTAATAATTTCATTTGTGTGGGTGTCTTTTACAGTTGCATCCCACTTAATCATAAGTTCTTAGTAGGCTACCAATTTTCTGATTAGTTGCAATAAGCTGACATGTATTAAATTTTTAAGGCAATTGCCGGAGAAGCTGGAGTACCCTTCTTCTATAGAGCTGGATCTGAATTTGAAGAGATGTGAGCCTTCTTCTAGTTGTCCTTATCGGGCACCTTGAGAAACATTATCACTAACGATTTATTACTTTCAAGTGGCTTCTTCAATAATGGATAATGTCTTATAATATCATGTTTTCCTTGATTGGCAGGTTCGTTGGGGTAGGAGCTAGGCGTGTGAGATCCTTGTTTCAGGCAGCTAAGAAAAAGGTTTAACTCTACCTGTCATTTCAAAAGAGGTTTGGTTGGTTAAGCTACCACAAATGAAGTTCCATTAGCTGACTATCATGTGTGACAGGCGCCTTGTATCATTTTCATTGATGAAATTGATGCTGTTGGATCTACGAGAAAACAATGGGAAGGACATACAAAGAAGACATTGCATCAATTACTTGTTGAAATGGATGGTTTTGAGCAGAATGAGGCATGTCTTGATGAGGGATAGTGTACCTTGTGATTACTTCCCCTAGTTTGCGGAAATATAATAATATTCTGCTTCCTTTTTATTTTGGTTATGCAGGGAATAATAGTTATGGCTGCAACAAACTTGCCTGATATACTTGATCCAGCTCTGACAAGACCGGGTAGATTCGATAGGCATGTAAGTTTCCAGCTTCGCATGGTTACTAGTCGGAAGATAAGATCTCATGCTAGCTACTGGAAAATGATGATGCCTTTTTTTTCTTGTCTTGAAAAACACCCTGTTTTGGATTTAACTGTTTGAGGATTGTTTTTGAATTCATGCATCTGGTGTTCAATTTAGATAGGTAGATAGGTGTGCAGCTATGTTATGAAAATTGTTTCAGTTGTTTCCAAAGGAAAGGAAATTACTGACAGATTCAATTTTAGATTGTCGTCCCCAGTCCGGATGTCCGTGGACGCCAAGAGATTTTGGAACTCTACCTTCAAGGCAAACCTATGTCAGATGATGTGGATGTTAAAGCGATTGCTCGTGGAACTCCTGGGTTCAATGGTGCTGGTGAGTGACTTAAACCTATAACTACAGTTTAGTGATCCTTAAATCCAGTCAAAGTGTCTTCTGTTGTCATTGACCTATGAAGATTCAGTGATTTGCCACATTTTTCCCAATCTCACAAAAACGATTTCCAGATCTTGCAAACCTGGTAAATATTGCTGCCATAAAAGCAGCTGTTGAAGGGGCTGAGAAGCTATCTTCTGAACAGTTGGAATTCGCAAAGGACCGAATAGTCATGGGCACAGAGAGGAAGACAATGTTCGTATCAGAGGACTCAAAAAAGGTATATTCCAATATCTGACGCAACATAGAAGTTGGATGTGGAGTCCAAACATGATATGACCTCTTACTTGCTTTTTTGCTCTGTAGCTCACTGCATACCATGAGAGTGGTCATGCTATTGTCGCTTTGAACACGAAAGGTGCGCACCCGATCCACAAAGCGACCATAATGCCACGTGGATCTGCTTTGGGAATGGTTACGCAGTTACCTTCAAACGATGAAACATCAGTGAGCAAGAGGCAGTTATTAGCTCGTCTTGATGTATGTATGGGAGGAAGAGTTGCAGAGGAGCTAATCTTTGGCCTGGACCATATCACCACTGGAGCGAGTAGCGATCTGTCTCAAGCCACCGAACTTGCACAATACATGGTAACCTCGTGTTATTACCTCCATATTACTCGAAGATTATGAGATACATGTGTTTAATTGCTGTTTTTCCTGGTTTGTCCAAAAAGCTAGCCTTGGGTTCTTTTAGTTTTCTCGAATGATGTTTCAAGGACTTAGTCTCTGAGATCCTGAAAGTTAACTTACAAGTTTGCGGCGAGAAGATGGATCTTACCTCTAGTGGTAGTTGAAGTAATGCTTTTGTTTTAATGTGGAAGGTATCGAGTTGTGGGATGAGTGAGGCAATAGGACCAGTTCACATAAAAGAAAGACCAAGCTCTGATATGCAATCACGCATAGATGCAGAGGTAGGGACTCTCTTTATTCATTTCTTGTAGTTCCTTGTTCACATCGCATAGCTCCCATGTCTCATCATTCATCTGGTGGTGTTGATACTTTTGTTCAGGTTGTGAAGCTTCTTCGAGAGGCATACGAGCGAGTGAAAACTCTCTTGAAACGGGTTTGTTTTTGCCAAGTTCCCGACAATCACAGTTTCTACTCGATCAAAACTATTTAATCTCACTTCAATTTTGTTTATGTGTGTTTCCCAGCATGAGAAGCAGCTACACACGTTAGCAAACGCACTTCTAGAGTATGAAACGCTAACTGCAGAGGACATAAAGCGTATTCTCCTTCCAAAGCAAGAAGGCGAGAAGTTTCAGGAGCAACAAGAAGAAGAAGGAGACTTGGTATTGGCCTAGTCCCATCAATTCATTATCATAAACACACACCTCTTTTGGTGAAAAAGGGAGGTTCGAAGCTTGTTGTACAGAGTAAATCTCCCATAGCTGTTCTACAACAAAAAAATAGAAACCAAACCAAAAAAAAAAAAAAGAAACATGTGAAATTATTGATCTCATGTTATAAATCAATGTAGTTTTTATTTCGATAGCTCGTTAGTTTCACTTAGACCTCTGGAACCTTTTTCCCATTTTGACATTCTTCTGTTCAATTCTATGAAGAAAATGTATTGAAAAGGAATGTAATAGTGGTCTTTAATCTTTAATTATTTCATATGATTTTGAAGGCCAATAAATCTTATTACAACTTAACAGTGATTACATGTTTCTCATCCTCTTTCGAACAAATTTGAAAGAAAACATTAGAAGTGCATTGATGTTGTAACGATATGTAAAATTAAAGCATTGTTAATGGATCCACCTGTCCATGTGTGACCGATTCGAATATTTAAATTCATCATTCCAAATGGGCACAAACGTATAAACTCATCCACTACTTGTAATCACCAAAAAAAAAAAAAAAACACTTTGACAATAGTAAAATACTAAAACAAAAGGTGTACGTACCTTTTTACAGCTAATGGGAGCTAAAGTGTGTTTCCTGAATCACAAGTCAAGACAAAATCTATAAACTACAACAAAGATCCCTTTCCTTAATGGTCCGTGTGGAGATTTTTCACATCCCACAAATCCTATTGGTTCAAATTATAAGAAAAAAGGACGGTGTGTGGCCTTTATGGGTGCAACTAAAAGTGTTAAAAAGGAAGAAGAGAGTGGAACCCCATGATCACACTTTTAACATGTCTCTGCAAATTGTTAAAAAAAAGATTCCTGCAAGTGGCAAAAAAGCCAAACTCCAAAATCATATTTTGGTTCTTCTATAGAGAAACCAAAAACATTTCATAAAATTAGACACATGGGTTGAAAGTGAAAACACCCCAAAAATAGCAAATGAGATAAACTTATTATGTAACGGTAAAAATCATGATATTTGCCTTGTCCATCCTCAAAGAGAGACTCACTCTCTTTTCCCTTTGAGAGCTTCATCCATGGCAACCAAAATCTCTTTCTTTCTCCTTGGATCTCTTTTAGACTCTGTTGATGATAGATCCTGTTGTTGTGTCTTGAACCGCAAGACGTTCAGAGATATCAGCTAAAGATTTAAGATTGCATTTGATTAAAGCTTCCACAAAGTAACAAGTCTCATCCTTTGTATTCCCTTCTGGTACATCAACCACAAATGACTCAATCACAAGTGTCCCTATTGTTCCTTGTATTGTCTCAGGATGAAGAGAAATGATTGAAGAATAGTTCTAATCCAAAACCAAAAAAGGAGAGAGATCATATAAGTCTTTAATTTGATTCAAATGAAAACAGAAAACGAACCCTTTGAGATCCAATGATGAATGTGTTTGTTTACCTTGAGTCTATGATCACCACCAACGATTCTGATACTGAGAATATGCTCATTGTCATCAAGTAACTCCAATCTCTCAGTGCTTCTAGTTGCTGGTAAACCTGATTTCACATCCACTTCTCTTACTGTACCAATCTCCATGTTTCCTTTCACCACACATCTACTTATAAACGGTTTGTATTTCTGTGGCTGATCAAATCTTCTCACTAGTGACCACACCTACACACCCACATAATCAAACTAATCCATGAGCGTTTTTTAAGGCTTTTGTTTCAAGAAAACCATCAAGAACAAACATAGTTTCTAAAAATATCAGATTCGGATTACATAGTCAATGGAAGCTTCTATAATTAGAAACCAATCGATTCAGTAAGATCAAGAACTAGTAAAAATAGAAAGAGACGACTTCACATTTCTGGATTCAATTAACAGTAGAAAGAACCGATTTGACTCAGAATAGAAACATTACAGACCTAAGCAGAGAGAGAGAGAGAGAGAGGAGGAACAAAAACAGAGCGCATGTAGAAGAGAGAAAGAGAGAGGAAGAAGGAAGAAGAAAGAAGCTTACAATATGAACAGGAGCGTTGATATGTTTAACAAGCGTAGAGCTACACTGATTCTCCAAAAGCTCATGTTTATGATGCCTCCTAATAAACTCTCTCTCTTGATTCTGATTCGCCAAGTTTTCGATCCCGTTATTACCTTCCATCTTCTTCAACCTCCGTGCCTAATTAGCCACGGTTTCAAATCTCTAAACAGAACAATATAACAAAATCCAAATTCGAGTCTTGAAACAGATATGAAGAAGAGAATGAAAAGCACAGCAAAAAGGTTAAAGAAGATGAAGCTTTCTCGAGTCTTGAAAGATCAGATCTCCAGAGAAGTTTATTTTTCCGGTGAGATCTTCCGATGAAAGCGTTAATGAGAAGGAAGGAAGAAAGATTAAGATTACAGTCGCCGTCTTTGGAGGGAGATAAAGAAGAGAGAGAGAGAAAGAGAGAAGAATCCTCCCAACAAACTTTTTTTTTCTTCTTCTCTCTCTTAATATTTTTAAATATTTAAGACTTAGTGAGAGATTTAAATAGTAGTCGTATAATATAATATAATAAAATAAATGAGTGTAACAAAAAAATAAAATAAAAACACATTAAAAATTGGAGGAATTCCTCAAAACACCACTATTTTAGTTTTCTTTTCAAAAATACCACTAATATCAAATTATTGTTCATAGGTATGGAATTTTAAATCTTTGATTTGGGTTGATTATTTTGCAATTTAGGATTTAGTATTTATGGGGTAGAGTTGGAGTAAGGTTTAGTGTTTAGAATTTAAAATTTAAAGTTTAAAAATTTAAAAATTTATTTTATTTTGATGGTATTTTTGTCCTAAAAATAAAAATAGTGGTATTTTAGAAAATTGCCCTTAAAATTGATTGATTGGATGGTGGATTTAAGGGAGTAATGGTCTTTTTTTTTCTGATTTCACTACTCTCATTGGATGGTTTTTGTATTTTCGAAATTGCCATTTGTTGTCGATTTCTGGATTTTATTGACGATTATACCCCTCAAGTTCCCAATGGTGTTACCCAATTATTAAATGTTGATTGGTAAAAAATAAAATAGATCATCCTAGTCTTAAAGTACTGTTTTAGCCTATGAGAGGTTGACTCAATTATTGGATAGTTTCTTTTTTTTTTTTTTTTTTTGTTCTTTTCTTCATTTTGGATAAAACATAGATAAACTGTAGAAAATACAAAAGTTACTATATTACACTGTACATACAGTTTTACTTGGAAGTACGTACCGATACTTAAAAAAAAAAAAAAATTGGTGTTTTATGCATTGGGAACGTACTGTAATATATGTAAATGTGTGTAGTATATAGCAAGTGTAAAGAATATATACGATTGGATTAGCATAACATTGGTTTCGTGTACTTGTTTGTGCGCTCATAATACGATTTAGATTGGTGAAAGAAATACGATTTCAATTTGTTGAAAGATATATCTTCAAAAAGTTTTAGAGAGATTCTAATGGTGTAAAGCAAAGCTAGCCGACCAAGTTGGTGTGTACTTTTATGATTTAATAAACAAACAATAGACGTTAAAATGTTGACCCTTTTGTGATACTATAAAAACTTGGTTCTTAATCAAAAATACTATGGGCATTCAACTTTAGAGTTATTAAAAAGAGGAGCGAAGGATATATATACGAGATAATTAATTGCTAAATAAAAGCTAGCTAATTTCCTATATATTAATAGAGAAGTATTCTCAAGAAAATGCTGATGTGTCGTCGTTAAAGAATTCGAAACACTAATGAATTTATTGCCCTCATTTTTATGGATATTTACACATAATTGCTATTGAATGATTAAGTAATATTTCTTTTCAATTAATTAAAAAAAAATCCAACATTTCAATTTTAAAATGTATTTTTATCATTTTTATAACATATTTAATGATTATAACATTATTAGATCTAAAACATTTTCAACATCCAATTTATTCACCTATTTAAAAAAACTAAGTAC
>OVAQ01001018.1:0-21932 GCA_900406345.1 Erysimum cheiri | reverse complement strand
TCATCAATTTTGTCTAGGCCCAATGCTTCATCTCTCATAAGGTTATCGTGATGCCAAACAAAAAAGGGAAGGCGTATATTTTTTTAATCCAATGGAAAAGATGTATATTTTGAAGCCATGTACACTTCCATCACAATAATTCATATCCTAACAAGATTTATTTATAAACTGAAGTTAATATTTATCAACAATATATGTATAAAGTATGAATTGGAATCTCTATATGACCTTTTTATAGCAACTCTTAACTATTTTCGGAAAACAATTGATCATATATCCCGTTTCAATAATACATTCATGTACTAACTTGTAAAACAGTAAAACACTAGTTCAAATACTTAAGGTTGTATTCTTTTTAAATAAATTAAGTCAAATTCTAGTTTTTCTTAATCGTATATAATTAAGAAGATGAAGGGAAACGAAAACACAAAAGTTGGATTTTGATGCCAATAGTATAATAATGAAGAGTTTAGTTGGTGAAAAGTGAAAACCTTCGTATGTCTTCCACATAATCATTTCATCATTAGAAGCATATATTTGTGGGTCTAATTATTTATGCTATTATTCTAAATTTATGATTAACATTACGAATATCCACTTTTAATTACATTTTTAAGTTGAAAATTTTGATCTAAAGAAGAAAGAAGGCGGCACACTTTACTTTAGAAGGTCGAAGATAATTGGCCACGGTCCTACCTCCTTATACGGATACATTATACGTCGATTTACTAAACACATTTATATTTTTATTATAGTTTAGCTATTTGCTTCAAGGACACTTATAGGAGTAATTGTTTTGGACACAATTATAAAACTAACTGTTCGCTAAAAACGCTAATTCTATATTTGTATTCTAATTAATTCATGGATAAACCAAGTCGTATTTTGCGTACCTTCTTCTGTTCATTTTGTTCTGCGCTACGAACTCTATTAAATTTATTTAACAAATTAAAACTTAACTGAGATGTAGCAATAGCATCTATACCACTTTACATACATACAAGTATACAACATACCTAAATTAATTAACTAGGTTAAGAGACTACAAAGAGACGAATGTTCGTAGTAGTTAGTGATCACTTCATTTATTTTTGTAGACTGAGGAGTTGGTGGTTAGTTATCACGTCATCATCTAAAGACAAAATAGTTCGAGCATTTGCTTTTGTTAGCATCTCTTGAAATTTAATTACAGATAATTGTGTGTCTTATCAACAACGAACGACGATAGTCACAAAAATAGAGTCGATGATAAATTCGTGAATAAGGATCAGTAAGTTTGTTTTGTTTAAGTACGGTGTACACACATAGGCCATAGGTTCGTGTCACATAGACTGAATGAAAACGAAGAACATATATATTGATTAAATTTATTGATCTATAATTCCGTCAAATTAATGAAAATATTATATAAACATTTTCATTATGTATAGTTTGAATTTTTTTTCTCTTTTAGTCACTACAACATGACCAGAGTAGTTTATAGATATATTTTACTTTTTAATTAAAAAAGATTATATGGTTTTGTAATGTTTGATGTGTTTACCAATCGAAATCTTGGAATTGTATTGAGCATGTACAATCTTCAGTCTTTAAAAGCAACAGACCATAGCCTCTATCTCTGTTTCTATTTAGGTTCTTAAAGCGCAGCTATAGGTACCAACTCTGTCAGAGTTTTGATGTATATTAATGGTATTATAATAGACGTATGAATCTCCTATTACAGCTCAAATCTATGATCTATTATCTTTGTGGTTTATCCCTTTCTAATCCCTAAACCTAAAACGAAGCAAGGACGACACTTTCAATTATTAAATATATCAACATGTACTTTTTAATCTTCTTTTAAGTCTCGATTTCGTTAACCAATCTTTATCTTTTTTATTGGGTTGCTTAATGGTGTAATTCAATAGTCATTACCTACGCACTTTCGCTAATCATGCCCCCATTTTTTTATTCACCCCAAAAGTCCATTCACTGTATTCTCAGCTCTTTTGAAAATATTCCATCGATCAAAAGAGATAATCTATATTACAGAACTTTATAATAATGTTATTTAAACAACTTTAACACTAACAAATATTAGAATGGCGAGTTTTCGTACTTTTTCGAACGTATATAGATCATGCCAATTCGGAAAATTGCTTACTTATTCTTTACAATTGATAACAATTGTATGATCATAGCATATGAATTTTGCTTCTTCATATTTCTATTAGTTGTTGATAATACATATGATCTACAGTTAAATCGTTAATTTCTAAATATAATTGAACTATATATTCTGATAGACCGAATAAGCCATTCTATAAACGATTTTATCGTTTTTATGTATGTGGAACAATGAGATATATTAGTTAATGATATGTTCACATTGTAAAGTTGTGTTTAAAACACGTCATGGAAACATACATTACCCTACATTGGATTGCAATTTTCGATATAATGCGTGGTTGAATCAAAAGCAACAAAAATTTGGATTTTGTGGGATGTAATAAGAAATTTTCTAGGGTTTAGAATATGAGTGAAGAGCCAGAGGCCATACGAGAAAACGGTAATAAGAAAAACAATATTTTTTCATTTTAAAATGCACAAAGAAAAATACAAAAACGGAAGAAGCATTAAGGAGACAATGTTCGTAAACAACACCGAGTTAATGCCAAGCTGCATCATCACCATTAAGCATGTCTCTTCTTTATTTTCCCCGTTCATTTTATTAACACTCTAATTACCCATCATGATCATCACTAATATTTGTCTAATCTGAATCTCATAGATCGTGAGCACTTTCATTTTATTTTTTTGGTATATTGTGTCCCATAAACGACAACTTTTTCCCTTTTTTGTTGTTTCGTATGTTATTGGGTGTAACAGGTATATTGTTTTTTTGTTCTGTATAATATCATCTATAATATTCATTATACTTTCACGTAGTGATAGATTTACATATTATATTTTCCACATAAACTCTCCATGTAAAATGAAATAAAAATCTATTTTATGGATTAAATTGTTTTCAAATAACATGTGTTTTCATAGCATTGGTTAAAACATTTTAGAGGAAAATTTGTTTTTATAGAAATATTTTAATAAAATTGTAAAAGGAAAAATAAAAAAGAACTCTTTGCTCCTATATAGCTCGTGAGGAAAATATATTGAGCAAAATTATCAAAATTAATTTTATTTTCTTCTGTTTATCAATATAAAATTTTTAATACAACTTAATTTTCGTAATTCTTAATTTTATTAACATTAATAGATAAAAGATATCAATAGATTTTAGGTAGATGATTGGTTGAAATCTTATTATATAAACTTGGGTTTTCGAAGTTAGCAACTCGCTAGATCGTGACACGTGTCGATTATTAACGATCCGAGATTTTGACACGTGTCTATTATTAATTATAAAAGAAAAACAATTATAATTTTATAGATAATCTTAAGAAATTTTAAAAAAAAAATTAAAAATTAAAATATAAAAAGATAATAATAAGGAAATAATAAATAGATTACAAATTCAAAAAGAAAAGGATTCTATACTTATGAATTATGTTTTAAACAATTTTAAAATGTATAATGATAATTATAAGATGAATTATAAATTGAAATAATTTTAAAAATATAAAAAGATAATTATGAATTATATTTTTTAATATTTTATAAAATATAAAAGGATAATCATAAGTAAATTATACGTATATGTTCCATTATAAATTTTTAAATAATACTATTCCTAAAAGAAAAATGAATTATAAATACTCAGCTAGGAATATGTGGTGTCATATTTTCCTTACCAAACAAAATAATTTCTGTAAAATACCATCATTAACTAAATTTTGTCCTATTTGAGAAGTTTTTGCTTTCATCTATCATTGAGAACATGAGGTATGTATGTTGGTGTCGTATTTTGTTGCATAACTAAATATGTGAGCTTTAATTTACGTACATATAGATGTGTCCATATAGTGGTTTTAATTTTGCAGCTTGAGGTACGTATACCTACATGTAGATGTGTCTATATAGTGGTTTTTATTTTGCAGCTTGAGGTACGTACATGTAAATGTGTCTCTGTAAATAATCTTGGTGGTTAGGTATTTTATTTCCTTCACTTCCTTTCTCTCCAGCCGATTTCTTCCCACCAAATAGAATACAAGCAATCTCTTTGGACGACCTAATTGAATTCTCAATTTTAGCAATTTGATTACCCAAGTTTAGGACTTTTTTTTTAAAACAACAACTAACCGAGAGAATCGACGTATTGATGGAGCCTATAGCACCAACCATTTTGATCGATGAGAGGCTCATCCATTTTTTTGTAAAGGCCCTTTGGTTATTGGATTTGTCCAAAAAAGAATCTTCAAAACTATTTACAGAAAAAAACCAAACAATTGCATCGTTGCAACTTGCAAGAATATTTTAGAAGCGAGAGGAAGAGAGAGAGAAATATAGGGAGAGGATAATGGTGGAACTGACTATGAATGAGTATAAACATTGTGGCCAAAAAAATTTAATGTAATTTTGTAAATATAGGAGTAATTGTTGACTTAAATATATCACTAAATTAAAAAAAAAAAAACAACTCAAATATGGACGTTATAACAAAATAAAAAACTCTAATATATATACTTTACAATTATATGTAAAATATTAATAGAAATTTTTTTTAAAACCCATGCATCACCAAAGAATAAGATAAAAAACAAAATTATGGTGGTTTAAAATAATTTTAGATTCGCCAAATATATTTTATCTTTTTCCACACCAAAAAATAATAATCTTTGAATTGAATTAATTGCTTACATAAAATATTGGTTTATTATGTTTATTAAACATAAATAATAGATATTTTAAAATGCATAATTTTACAGTTGTTGATTATTTTAATAAAATATAATTCTATTTTATTTTTGATCAAACCGATATTCTTCAAATTTAAAAAATATCATTTAAATGTCGTTTTCAATAAAACTCGTGCATCGCACGGGTCCTTATCTAGTATATCTATAAAGAAATTTGAAAGAAGTGCTAGGTTATAAAACTGGTACGAGGTACAACAAAAAGACACTGCAAAAAATTATTTTGAATTTTGAGCTTTTCTAGGAAAGAAAAAATTTGATTAGTTCAATAATAAAAGTTTAACTTTTTTTTTATTATACCATTATAATATAACCCAACCAATCAAACACTAAAGATTTGATTTGTTTGAGCAAATAGGTTATTTTCTCTTTTCGGCATCTATCAAATAGGTTATAGTTAAATTGTTTTTAAATAACATGTGTTTTAGTAGCATTGGTTAAAACATTTTAGAGGAAAATTTGTTTTTATAGAAATATTTTAATATAATTGTAAAAGGAAAAATAAAATAAAAATCTTTGCTTCTATATAGTTCGTGAGGAAAATATTTTGAGCAATATTACCAAAATTAATTTTATTTTCTTTTGGTTATCAATATAAAGATTTTTTAATACAGCTTAATTTTTGTAATTTTTAATTTTATTAACATTAATAGATAAAATATATCAATAGATTTTAGGTGGATGATTGGTTTAAATAATCTATAAATTTTTATTTTTTTAAATACTACGTTGTAAAACTGGTACGAGGTACAATAAAAAAACACTGAAAATATTGTTTTGAACTTTGAGCTTTTCTAGGAAAGATAAAATTTGATTTGTTTAATAATAAAAATTTAATTTCTTTTTAGATATAAAATCCAACCAATCAAACAGTAGATAAGAAATTTATAGTTTGAAGATTTCCTTATCATATGTTTATGGATTAAACATGGAAGAGAACGTTATGCCTTAGAAAATGTTATGGAGTTCCCACTCACATCTTCCCAAATTGATAACATGTACAAAATATTTCATCGGGTTTTTAGATCGAAATCAATTTATTCTTCACACTTTTTTAAGACTATTTTCTTAGCTTATATAGTACCAAACTTTTTTTTTTTTTTTTTTTTTATAACTCAGGGTAAATTTCAAGACCTATAGAAGAGTCCGAGACTAATCCCTGAAGAGGTGCAGCCCACAGATAGACCCTCTCTCCGGGTATTCAAATGGACCGAAAGCGAGGGTTCATATCCATGTGACCAAATAACCAAATGGTAAATGAATAGCAATTCCGCATCTGGGAAGAATCGATCCCTAGTCTATACCAACTCCTCCATCTGAAAAACACACTACTCTATCAAATACGTACAACTAATGAAAGCCATAGATAACATAACGAAATATATATACATACTTACTTATCAACCGACAACCGGAAAATATCGACACTTTAAAGTGTACACATAATTAGTGTTGTCCATGATAAGATAATTCATAAAAACAACCAAAAAAGGAAAAACAAAACAACCTAAAAAAAAAAAAAAGCAGATGCATTACTTAAAAACAAAAGAAAAATAAGATGAGAAAAAGAAAGAACACAAAAAGATACATACTACTTTTTTTTTTTGCTTCCTAATAATCATAAGTTCATAACGGCCGTCTCAATCAACCAGATATCATCAAACCCTTTCATCGGCCGCCGCCGCCACGTCATCTTTAACTTTTCCCATTTCCACCACCATCTCTCCGCCGTCTTCCGTCGTCTTTACCCCGGAATATTCTCCTTTCTCCTTCTCCTCCTTCTTCATCTTCATGTGAATCCCGTAGACGTAACTCGAGAATCCCCAAATACATAGCACAGTCGACACAATCTTTAGACCGCTGAACTCATCACCGTAAACCAACACACCTCCGATCACATTCATCGCAAGCAACGCCGTCATGCAGATACCTCCGGTTATACCTGACGTCAAGTAAACCATCCCTGACGTGGCGGCAAAACAGAGCTGCCACGTCACTAAATTAGCTAAAATCGCAACCGTCCAGTAAACCGTCGGTCCTTTGGTGAAAACATGGTTCGCTTCTTTGAACATTTCTTTAAACCCGCCGCCGAAAGCCATACCGGTTACAGCGAAAACCGTCGCCGAGAACTCCATCACCAGCTGCATCTCCATGACCATCGCGTAACAATAAACGCTACGGTATAGCTTCTCCGTCACGGGGAGGTAAAGCGCGAAAAGTAAACCGGCTCCGATCGTGGATACAAACCCGATGTAATACTTGGATTTAGTTAAACCGGCCGGTTTATCTTTACTCGAACCGAGAGCCAACAAAACAGAGCTTAACGTCAAGAGAACAACGCAGTTGAGGTTTGAGAAAGTGATCTTCTGTTTCACAATCAACGCAGACAAGAGAAGGGTGAAGACTAGCTGTGTCGAGAGGAGAAGCGATGACGTGGACACAGGGAGGTATGATGTTCCCCATGAGAAGAGGAAGTTGTTAAAACCGAGAACAAACCCGATCAACACGGAGAAGATGAGATGGCGGCGCGTGAAGCGCGTGAAAGGACGGCGAGTGGTGGTTTTGAAGACGTAGTGAGGGAAGTAAATTAGAGTGAGGAGGAGAGGGAAGCCGGCGGATTGAACAAAAGTGGAGACCCAACGGCTCGAGCCACCGTGGACGAAGTAGTATTTGGCGAGGAGGCTCGAGGCGATAGAGCCGACGAAGAGACAAAAGTAAGTGGTGATGAGGAGACCGAGAGATCGCTTAACCGGTGGTTTGACCATGTTTTCTTCTTCTTCTTCTTCTTGTTGATCTGCGTTGACTCGAGAATCACTCATTTTTGTCTCTTTGTGTTTTGATAATTATCTCTGATTTTTTTTGTTTTTCTTGTTGTAACTGTGATTTTGCATGAAGAGAGAAATGAGGAAGAAGAAGAGTGGAAAAAGCGATGATGGTTCAGTCTCCAACAACACACATACACACTCCCTCATGTATATATTGTGGTTTTTATCGAAATGAAGATACTACTATATTCATTATTTTATTCATAGTCAACTAAATTTCATTTTTCAATTAATGAGATGCATTGCATTTAGTCCGTTATGAACAAATTTATCAAAAATTACGCTTAGCTCTAAATAGGGTATTAAGAGATTGTCGAAGTTTTTGGTTAGGATTTTTGGCATGTCATCCATATGATATGCTTCTAGAGATGGAATCTTCAAAATATAAATTTTGTTATCTAGTGTTTGATTGGTTAGATTATACTATGTTACAGTAAAAAAACAAAAAAACTTTTATTATTAAACTAATCAAATTTATATTTCCTAGAAAAGTTCAAAGTTCAAAATAATATTTTTAGTGTTTTTTATTGTACCTCGTACCAATTCTATAACGTAGTATTTCTTTAATTTTTTTTTATAGATCTCAACCAATCATCCACCTAAAATCTATTAATATATTTTATCTATTAATGTTAATAAAATTAAGAATTACTAAAATTAAGTTGTATTACAAAATTTATATTAATAAACAGAAGGAAAAAAAATTAATTTTGATAATTTTACTCAAAATATTTTCTTCACGAGCTATATAGAAGCAAAGATTTTTTATTTTATTTTTCCTTATACAATTATATTAAAATAGTTCTTTAAAAACAAATTTTCCTCTAAAATGTTTTAACCAATGCTATGAAAACACATGTTATTTGAAAACAATTTAATCCATAAAATAGCTTATATGGCCAATTACTTTAACCTATAAAATTAAAATACATGTGATTTATAACCTATTTGATAGATGCCAAAATGAGAAAATAACCTATTTGGTCAGACAAATCAACTCTTTAGTGTTTGATTGACTGGGTTATATTTTTATAGTATAATAAAAATAATTAACTTTGATTATTGAACTAATCAAATTTGATTGGTGGTTTATATTTGAGTCCGTTACTAACAATTTATCAAAAAATACGCTTAGCTCTAAAGAGGGTATTAAGAGATTGTGGAAGTTTTTAGATAGGATTTTTGGCATGTACCATCCATATGATATGCTTCTAGAGATGGAATCTTCAAAATATAAATTTTTTTTTTTTTTTTTTTTTTTTCACAAATATAAATTTCTTATCTAGTGTTTGATTGGTTAGATTATATTTATATGTTATAGTAAAAAAAATTAAACTTTTATTATTAAACTAATCAAATTTTATCTTTCCTAGAAAAGCTCAAAGTTCAAAACAATTTTTTTAGGATTTTTTTATTGTACCTCGTACCAGTTCTACAACGTAGTATTTCTTTAATTTTTTTCTAGGTATATTTTAACCAATCATTCACCTAAAATCTATTGATATCTTTTATTTATTAATGTTAATAAAATTAAGAATTATGAAAATTAAGTTGTATTAAAAAAATTATATTGATAAACAGAAAAAAAAAAAAAAATTTGATAACTTTACTCAAAATATTTTCCTCACGAGCTATATGGAAGCAAATATTTCTCTTTTTATTTTTCCTTTTACAATTATATTAAAATATTTCTATTAAACAAATTTTCCTCTAAAATGTTTTAACCAATGCTTTGAAAACGCATGTTATTTGAAAACAATTTAATCCATAAAATAGCTTATATGGCCAATTACTTTAACCTATAAAATTAAAATAGATGTGATTTATAACCTATTTGAGAGATGCCAAAAATAAAAAAATAACCTATTTTGTCAAACATATCAACTCTTTATGATAATTTCAATTTAAAGACATTTTTTATAGACATACATAATTAGTATAAGTAACCATAAAATATATATATATATATATATATATATATATGGTGCACATGACTTACTTTTATATAATTGAGACTTTATACACTATAAAGCGTACAGTATTAAGTTTTTTTTAAGTGAAAGAAGACTTTTTACACAAAAACATTTGGTTTGCAGCTTAATATAATCAAATAACATTAATTAACTTAGAACTAATAAATTCGTTCTGTTTTACGATTTTTAAGCAAACCAAACCTAAACTGACTTTTAAAAAATGCTAGCCAGATGGTTTNTTTTTTAAGTGAAAGAAGACTTTTTACACAAAAACATTTGGTAGTGCTTATTCTTATAGACATTTCAATAAAACATATATAAGTAGAACTGACAACTGAGGTTATATTTATAGACATTTTTTAGACATACATAATTAGTNCTAGCCAGATGGTTTAAAAAAAAAAAAAAAAAAAAGAAATCAAAGCGAATCATCTAATTTAAATTGTGTTCAATTTATTTATTTTGGGTCACAGTGTATTTTTCACCCTAAACTAATGGTTTTGATATTTTGGATTATATATTTATTGGAAAACACATCTTTTCTTCTAATAGTACGTTAAATATTTTCGCGCTGAAAGCATTTTTAAAAGAAGGAAAAGGATCTGGTATATATAAAAAACACATTTCTCAGTTGACCAAAAATAGAAAAAGAAGTTGAGTGAATAGACATGTGTTGGTATATATAATAATATATTCGTAGTCAAATAAATTATTTCAGATAATGTGATGTATCCAGTCGTCTGAATAACAATACTTCTTAAAATACGGCCCTAAAGTCCACGAGATTATCGAAGTTGTCAGTTAGCTTTTTAGCATATGCTTTTAAAATTGTTATATTATGAGTACTCAAATATACATATACGATATTTTACTTGAATTGTCTAAATATGATAAATGCAGAATATTTCATAAACAACTGAAACCGTTACATGTTTTTTTTTTTTTTTAAACCGTTACATGTTGGTTAAAAATAAATTAAGATTTCATTCACTACTCCTTTGTTGATACCGTTTGTATTTACGTTTGTAGAGCAGAAGTCTTATGCTTTGACTGATTTTTTAAGCATTATACTTTTTACAGCTAAATTGAGTTTTACTTTGGATTCCTCTTAATTTTTAACTATCAAGAAAATGAGAGGAAACAAAATTGTAGTTAAGAAAGTAGAAATAAAAGCAACGAAAGGATTATTTACTCTTGTTGTTTTTTATTCGAAATCCATTGTATACTGATATACTCTAATTTTTCCAGTCATACCACAAATATAAAAGCTGGTCACATTTAATTGTATCCATTAATAACAATCTTATCAAAATATTTCCTCATAGCTAGACCCCTACTTTCAGAAATAGGGGTACAGAGAATTTGTGGCATCGATGATCTAGGAAAACTAGATGCTACTGTATAGCGTGCAAATTAAAATAAAGAAGTTTGAACAAAACCGTTTAAAAAAAATAAAAAGCAAAACTGAAAAATGATTTCTCAGTTTTTAACGGACTTTTGTTATTATTGTTAATATCGTTGAGAATTTTCATGTAGTAGCTACATAAATTTTCGTTGCAATCTTTTATTTTGAATAATAGTTTAAAAAATGAAAAATAAGTGTGATTGTCTATTTTATCAAGCATATAACATGAGTCATTGGTAACAACATCTAAATAATCTTCATTATATCTAAAATAGATATGGTAATCAACCCAAAAAAAAATATTAAGAGCAAGCTAAATAATTGGATGTCAAAAAGCTGTTATAAGAAATCTTTCTGTTATGATATTACCAATGAAGTCTACTTTAATACTGTTATAAAAATCTTTTTGTTATGATATTACCAATAAATTATATTTTAATATATATTTTATTTAAATTATTGGATAATTTCTTCTTTAAACTAATGGATAATTTCAAATCTGGTTAACTATTGGATAATTATAAATTTTTTTCAAATAAGTTAGTTTTACAATTTTATAATATATTGTTGTTGTAGATATGGATATTGGAAGAATAAAGTTGACTTTGAAAAAAACAAAATATCAAAAAAAAAGTAAGATGACAAGTGTAATAGGTGAGTAAATGTGGGGAAGTACAGAAGGATTTTGAAAGGAGAGTTAATGACAAAAGCACAGAACATTGTGCTATTAATTGTTTTCAATTTCAGTTTAATTATTTTTCTCTCACTTTTTCAAACCTATTTTATTTTAATGCTTTTATTTAATTATTTTATCTAATAGTTATAGAATCTTTTAGCTCAAGAGACAAATATGAAACACCTATTTAGTTTTCGAACATTCGGCGCTTTTGTCTTCAGCAAGCCATTTATAGTTTGAACATTTGCCACTCAGGTGAAGCAGTATTTACAAAAAACCCAAGAGATGCGCGTGGTTGAAACCTTGTGGTCATGTTGACTTTTGCACCAATCTGCATTAAATGTTGCAGGCGACTTTATAGTCGACGATGTGATTATGCGGCGACAAGAGAAACGAATTGACGGTTACTTGCAATAGCGCAAAGCTTCATTGAATGCGTTCTCATCCCCTTTGAAGCGATATTTGAAAAAGTCGGGTGGGAATTTAAAAATTTAAACAGCTAAGGATGGGTTGTGCACGCCCAATAAATAGGTGACTTGAGTGCAAGCGGAAACGTAGAGTTGCAGAAAAGGAAAGAAAGTTAAACCCAAAAAAAGCAAAAAACTTGTCGCTCAGATCTGCGAAACAGATCACTGTTAATGTATGTAGTAATAATTGTTGAAGCTTTAAATTGAAGTTCCAATATGGATTTGTAGATGGTAATATCATTGCATAGATAGAGTCGAACCTAAAGTTGTCGTGTTGAAATGGTACAGGTTAGGGTGATGGAACTGACAAACGATCGCATTAGCGACCTTGTAAGGGTGTATACCGGACGATGGTACAAAGATGAGAAAGGCGTGTGGAGGTTTACGGGTTACGAGGATCGCCTGGGCAAGTATATTCGCTTTAGAGAAGGCGATGGTGTGGAGGCCGGCAAGACGAAAGTGAGAGAAGCGTTCAATATCGACCCAACACTTCAGAAGGTTGAACTAACCTACGAGATGCCAAAATGGATGGACGTGGACGGATCCGTAAAGCCCGTGCCGATTCACATCGTGACTGACGACGACATGGACATGTTCTTAGCTATGCGTGTAGACATCCATGAGATGAAGCTGTATGTAGTCATAATGGATCTACACATGACTCTTGAGATCGACAGTTTTAAAGTAGTTACGACAATGGACGAGGGCAGTTTTACGGAGGTGATGAGTAAAGAGGAGATAGAGAAGGAGAAGGAGAGGAGGGAGGCCAAAGAAGCCATCGATAACATAATTTGCACCCAATTCCCACGGGAACACGTAGCTGGTACAAGTGGAAGCTCGGTTGGTTGGATAGGGCAATCGTATTAAGCTGATGGGTTCCCAACCCTCTCTGTGGCCATGAGACACTACAGATCTATCACAGAGTCGATAAGGGAACGAGGTTCGCCTATAACGGTGATGAGCGTTGATGACAGCTCCGATGATGAGCATAGCGAGAACACTTGCGGAACGTTACCAAGAAACCTGTTTAAAGAGTGTGAAAAAGGTATATGATTGGTGGTGTATGCAAATTAGTAGATCCGTATTTATTTATGTGGATTATAGTGAAAATAAATAACATTCAAAACCAATGCAGATACAACGCCAGTGTCGTCGAGAAACGTCACTGGCAGCCAAGCATAGGAGCAGGGAACGGCTTCTGGATCAGGGGTTGCGAGTGGCAAGAAACCTGGTAAGAGTAGAGGTGTACGTCATATAGTAATGTACATAAATACACATATATTTTATAATATAGAGGGCTACAATTGTTTGTAGCTATTGGTGAGGTGACGACGACCGTACCGGGAGTTCGTCCTTCTACCCGACCTGAGGGGATGCTAAGGTTTCTTAGCCTGCCTGGACATATTTTTATGCGGGATGCAGCACCTGTGATTGATGATAGAGACCGCGCTGGTAAGGGAATTTTTTAAGAAATATGTGTAACATATGGAATCTGTATCATATGATTGTATAATATGTGAAAATATTGAATAACCCAATTTGATATGTGTGGATATGTATTATATTTAATAGATGTCCATGATAGCCACTACCTATTGTCATATGAATAACAAAAACTGTTTTCAGACATTGACAAGGGAAGAGATGTGGTGTTGGACGTTGAGTACGAAGGAGATGAACTATTTTTAGGGAGGGTATTCAAGAGTAGAGAAAACTGTCGGGTTAAACTTGTTGTCCATGCTATAAACAGAAAGTTTTGCATCAGAAATGATCGCACCACGCCTGACTTGGTAATTGCAAGGTGTGTGTATGATGCTTGCCCTTGGAGAGTCTATTGTATCCGTTTAGAGGATTCATAATACTTCCAAATACGGACCCTTTATTTGGAACATACATGTCCAATTCAGGCTCGTAGTCAGTTTCAACGACAAGCAACGACATCTGTTATTTCAGAGATAATGAGGGCAAGGTACGCCGGGGCTGGAAGAGGACCAACTCCGGGAGCAATCCGGAGATCTCTATTGGAGGATCTTAGTGTCAACCTCTCGTACTGGAAAGCTTGGCGTTCAAGGGAGTTGGCAATGGACATGGTTAAGGGTTCCGCACCGGGTAGTTACGGTATACTCTACCCACATACTTGCACATGTTAGAGAAAGCTAATGTCGGTACAGTTACAGATTTACACACAGAGGTTGACGGGAAGGGTGATGCAAGGTTTAAATATTGTTTCATTGCTCTTGGGGCTTGTATCTGTGGGTTGAGCTTCATGCGTAATGTCATCGTCACCGACGAGATGCACTTAACAGGAAAGTACACAGGATGTCTACTGACGGCAAGTGCGCAGGACGGGAACTTCCAGATTTTCCCTCTTGGTTTCACAATAGTTGTTGGCAAAAATGACAAGGCGTGGGAGTGGTTCTTTGGCTGTCTCAAGCAATTTATTCTCGATGATGAAAACATAACTTCGTGTATGACCGCCACTCTTCTATATATTATGGTGTGCAAAAGGTATGCGTAATATTAGCATTAAAATATGTTTGTAGATGTCTAAGATTATTATTGGCGCGTTATAATAATATATAAACATCACTCTCACTATACGGCAGGTGTACCCAAAAGCGAGCCATGGCGCCTGTGTCGTCCACCTGCAGAGAAATGTGGCTGCCAGATTTAAAAAACCAATCCTCGCTGGACTGATTTCGAAAGCGGCAAGAGCTTACAAAAAGTCAACATTCGACGAATATTTCTCCAAAATAGAGAAGGTTTCGCCGGAATGCGCAGAGTATCTGATGGCAATAGGATTGCACCATTGGACAAGGTCCCATTCAGATGGCGACCGCTTCAACATAATGATCTCGAATGTGGCAGAGTCTCTTAACGCAATGTTGAAGGAAGCACGTGAGCTACCAATCGTGTCAACCCTATAGTACATCAGAGGCACCCTCATGGCATGGTTCACAAACAGATGTGATAAAGCATCAAAGCATAAAAAACCACTAACCCCGAAGGTGGAGGAGATTGTGAAAGCTAACTATGAACGGTCCACCGGTTATGAAGTAATAAAGGTCAACAATGAAAAGTACGAGGTTAAGACAAAGTTTGGTTTATCGTATCTTGTTAACTTCGGGATGAGGACATGCACTTGCGAGGAGTGGACCTTGCTTAAAATTACGTGCAGCCATGCTGTTGCAGCGGGCATTCGCTGTGACATGAAGATCCCTTTACTTGCACCCCCGCATTACAGATCTTTTTTCTGAAGTATGGCTTACAATGGGAGCATCGGACCAATCCCAGACATGAGTACACTTTACAACGTACCTGATACGATCGCAAACATGATAGTGCACCCTCCAACTACAAGGAGGCCACCTGGTAGGCCGAAGCGTGGAAAATACCCGTCAATTGGTGAGTTTAAGGTATGTGATAAATATCTAGTCAATTGGTGAGTTTAAGGTACGTGATAAATATCTAAGTTTTTTGGTACATATCTATAACTTTATTTAGATGCCTTATAATATTTTTGGATGTTGACTGAAAGTTTCAAAATCTTATATACAAC
Source organism: Erysimum cheiri (assembly GCA_900406345.1). Classification (NCBI taxonomy): domain Eukaryota; kingdom Viridiplantae; phylum Streptophyta; class Magnoliopsida; order Brassicales; family Brassicaceae; genus Erysimum; species Erysimum cheiri. The sequence goes on along the minus strand of OVAQ01001018.1, from coordinate 6,174 downwards.
AACAGATCCCGAGGAAGAAGACGAAGCGCAGCAGCACACGTTGCCACGGGCATGGGCATAACCGAACCACGTGCAAGAACCCCATATAAGACAGTGGATAATATGTTTAAGAAGGTATCAATAATATCAAATAACGTATTACTAGTGCCCCACATTAGTAGACGTGACGTTGTGAGTAAATGTTTTTGATTTGCAGTGAAAATGGAGATGGGAATTTTGGATGTATAAAGACAGCTCGTCGGTTTAAGTTGTTTCCTGTTATCGGATGAAAGAAGTGGCAAAGTTTGTTGTATGTATTATGAATGTCAGTAGTTGTTCAATGGTGTATTGCGTTGATCGTGTGAGTCCGCACACCATTTTAAATTCGTAACTCTTGTAGTCCAATGGTGTATTACGTTGATCGTGTGAGTCCGCACACCATTTTAAGTTCAATCGAGTTGTATAAATGAGGTGTATTGCGTTGATCATGTTAGTCTGCACACCAATGAATGAAAAATATGATAAGTTAATTGTGGTTGGGCTTATATCAACTCTAAATGAACAAAGTAGCACTCATTGCAAGAAGTAGTAGTAACAAAGCATTGACATATTCAAAATTTGGTTTACTACAGCAAAACTTAGCAGTCTATGTACATTTATAAATATTACTCTGACCCAGAAATCTCAGTCCAACAGTGTTTTATGAAAAAAAACACAAAGTGTTATAGAAACCCTAAAGTGAGGGTTTACCAACAGTGAGCGTGAACTGTAAGCCACTTAATCTCATGTGATGGGTCCCACATGATTTCATAAGCGTATACGCTATATTTAAGACCTTAGCGAGGACGCTAACCCTAGCAGCAGCCGAAAAGAGGGGGTAAAAAAAGGAAGGAAAAGTGAAATAGATCTGGGCAAAATGTCAGGTGAAAATTCAAAGGCGGAGTCAAGCACAACGGCAAGAGAAGGGAGCAATGTCATTCCAGAGATATATGTGTTATGCGACTGTGGGAAGGTGGCGATTGTCCGACAAGCTTGGACAACAGCAAATCCGGGGAGACGCTTCTACACATGTGGAGAGGGTAGGAGAAGCGCTTGTAACTACTTCAGATGGTGTGATGTTGAGAAACCACATGGATGATAGAAAATAGCTCTTCTTGAAGCACGCGACATAATAAAAGCACAAGAGAAGGAGTTGCAGAAGCTAAGAGAACAACAAACTGATGGGAATGAGAGGAGCGGGGAAGGTATATGCAATGAAAATCATCATATGTTGGCCACGTTAGAGAAGGAAAAGGAGGCCCTGAAAAGGGACATCAAGACAAGCACCGATAAGGAACAGATGCTCCGACAAGTTCTGGTCGTCTCTTGGATAGGATTTATCTGTGTTGTTGCTACTATCGTCCATGGATTAAAGTAAGGATTCCTACTTTAAAAACGGAGAACGAATAAAGAAGATAGTCTAATAAATAAAATAGAGGGCTATTTAGTTTGTTAGGGTGTAATATCGGGCATGATATTTACGTTTCTAGGAATAGCTTGCCTATGTGGGGGAACTTACTGTTTGATAATTCCTAATTTTCTAAGCTTTATGTGGTACTTGGTGTTTCATATAATTTGGAAGGAAAAACACACTAATACAGTCTATGATAAACCTACACATGGAAGAAAAGAAAGGTAACATAAATAATAGATATGTAAAATCTTAAATAAACTGGTATAGAATATGATAGACCTACACATGTTCAATATTGTAGGTAACGATCTAAAATGTAACTTGATAACATAAGATAGTCTTAAATTGAAATATAGATAACTGGGAAAAACATGAACAATGTTATTCAGATCCGAGGTCGCCGTAGCAGTGCTCATACATCTCCACAGCTAGTTGCTCAGCACGCAGATGAATACCAGTTTCAGTGACGAGACGGACCTTCTCCAAGCCCCCAGACGCATGGGCCTCCATGAAAAGGAGGGAGAGAATTCCAGTGTTAGCGCGCGCCGTGGCTTGGGTTATATGTGTGTTCCTGCTGAATGCTAAGGGTTTAATAGGGTAGTTCTTCATAAGGTTGTTGGCGCCAACCTGTCGAACAAAAATTGGGAACATGTCACATATGAAGTCCAGCTCTGGCTTCAGTCTTGACCCTCTGCGCACATCAGCGGTGCAGTCCAAAACCATAAGAGTGTGCAAGCGCAAGTTGACAACCAACCCAATCCACTTGTTATTATCAATGTTGAACGGAGAGTAAAGATAATCAATGTCCTTCAACCACTCCTTCCCCGTCTCAGTAAACCTCTCAGAAACAAAGGACACAAGGTTGGGGGGAAGTTGAAAAGATCTTTCCGTTTACAATCTCTGAACTTAGAGTACACACCAGCCAAGGTTCCGTAAATATTGCAAGGCAACATATCAGCTCTAGGATCATTAGCAGGGTCAATGTCTTTGACTAGTGCGTCTCTGATCACACTTACACAAGCGTCCATTACCTAGGAGAAAAGAGAAACAAATTAATGTAATGAAAAAAGTAAACCAAATAAGAAGATGAGAAAGCTCACATGTGGCTGATCAGGTGGAATAATGGTGGGTATCGTGAGCAGATCATTTTCCTTCAAAACGATTCCATCAAAATCTATGGGTCTAAGAACGAAAATATAGATGAGTATATACATAAATAGTCTGGCATTTTAATAAAATAAACATGCAGTATATAATGTTGGATGTGTAAAATATTTAATGAATGTGTAACTGAGAAGTTGAATACTAACTTCAGTGGATCTATTTTTTGGACTAGCTTCATAAATTCTCGGGAGCTATAATTCACATCAATGGTTGGAGCATCCGGAACCGAATCATCTACCGCCTCCCTCGCATCCACCGCCGACTAACCACGAAAACATACGAGGTGTTAAATCCACTAAAATAGTATCAAAAATTAACGTATTTGGAGAATGAGTAACACTAACCGACTCTTCAGTCGTTGAGGTCATAGACAAATGGGCAAGAATAAATAAGAAAGTTGTACCTGTGGAATTGGGGTACTACTGGCTACACCACCAAGAGGCGGATCCTCACCACCAATAGGAGGTTCCTCACCACCAATACCTTGTAGTACTATACCTAAGGTCTCTTTATATCTCATGTATTCTGAGACCGCGTCGCTAACTTGTTTTTTCATATCTTGTTGAAGCCTAGACTCTATGGCCTTCAGCTCAACACTAATAGAAGCATACACCAGAGACTGCGATTCCTTAAAACCATCTCGAATTTGTGAGCTAACTGTCGCAAGCAGTTTTGCATTAGGGTCAGCATCTGCTGCCCTTGCCCGAGAACTACTACCCTTAGTTTTCTTGGACTTTGAAGTTTCTGATGTAACTTTGCGTTTCCCTTTCTTAACAGCTCTAGAAGGAGGTATAACTGGGGGAGCTAAACCTTCATCCCCACCTACAAACATTTCACGCCTGAAAGTGGTTCCCTCCTCAATGAGCTCCAACATCGCATCGACCCGTGGGTCAGTAACCTCAGCCAACCAACTACAATCGCCAACAACCGCTTGCTTGGACGATATGATTGATAGCACTTGGACCTAAGGAAAAAAAGGAAAGAAGAATTACTGCACAGTAGAAGGATTTAATGTAGATGTACACAAAATAAAAATAGATTGCTATCACTCTTAAAATGTTATGGATATGCGTAATTGGGTAGCTATGTTAATGAATAACTGTCGATAAAAATAAATGGACACTTGAAACCTCATCTTCTCCATCAAGCTCTCAGACTTTATCCAACTTCAAGGAAATAACCGGCAAATCTTCTTCTTCGCCAGATTCAGGATCAATCTCATCTCGAGTTGCTAATAGTACAGCAGGGACAGCCTCTACAAAAACCATCAGCAGCGCATGAATGAACCCTTGGATGGCGACCGTGGCATGAGCTAGTTGATTCTGAGACCTTGTCTTAATACAATTCATTGTCATTTCGAAACAGTAACGCCCCCATGGGTAGTTCAAAAACACATCCAAGTCCCGGATCATCTCAACATGCTTTTTTGGAATTTTCATGTGAAAAGAACGACGACAAAGGAAACCATCGACAAGCAACAAGCAAGCGTATTTTAGCCTCATCTCATCAGTCAGGCCTTTGGGCCTACGCAGCTTCGCAATTAACATCTCCCAGTACATGACTCCGCACCTCCAAAAAGGGTGAACCAGTAGGGAGTAACACCTGGGGGGCACTTCAGTAGAGATGGGTTGAGAGGCGGGAGAGGGTTGCAATTAAGACCGGTGGCCAACCCAAATTCACGAAGCAAAAACATAAATGGTTTGCCTGCAAAAACACACCATATTTCGTGTTTTTTAACGATGTCTAGCTACCAGGTCAGTAAGAAATGAGCCAATTTGCCAGAGAACACATGTTTGGAGTAAATATCCAGAACTTTCCCAAAAAAAGTTCTAATGCGCTCGATATCTGTAGGGTTTAGTGCTTTGAGGACCACTCTTATGGTATTGAGTTTGAAGTACTGATTAACTCGATCTCCAGCCGGTTCGAATCCATCAGCAAAAATCTGATGTGGTAGATCTGGGTGTTCTATTGCACTGTGAAAAGATATAAGCAATTAAATTAGATATGTACGCCGAAAACATGACATGCAACACCAAAAATTTCCGAAATTGAAAGTGTAAATCACAAAAAACAAATCTACGAAAATAAGTGGATGTCCAAGGGAAAAATAGAGCCGTAAAGAAACAAAATAAAAGAACAGACTTGGACAACCGGTGAAAGTTTGTATTTTCTGACAGACAGAGGTCTGAAAAATTATGTAAGGGAATCGAAACTCACCGTCAAGAAGATAGAAGTACTGTTAGTTTCGCCGGACAAAGTAAGATGAAACACAAACAGACAGATAAATCGGAAATCTATACGGTGGGCAAACGAAAATAGAGTCAATAACAACCACAGTAGCGAGATAAGAGAGAGATATGGAGGTTTTTCTGTATAAAGATGGAGAGGTGAACAGTTACAAGTGGGAGGGAGATGATGGGACGAGAATGAATATGATGAGACTAGGGTTCTCGCAAGTAAAAGGCGGGATAGTGAAGAGTCGGCCAGATGGACACCCAAGTTGTTTAATGACAGAATAAATCACAAATAAAAAATAAAGATGATCAAAATTCACACGAAACAATTAATGATCAGTAAAGGAGTTTTGACGCACAGAACCAAAAAGTCAAGGATGCGCGTGAGGGTAAATCGGTACCATCACGGGGCGAAATATTTTAGTTGTTTAGGATATAAGGTCCAAAAACCTGAAATCTAATTAGGGCCTCCATTTTTGTCTTCTACCCAATTATCTCATAGTTATATTTTAATTTTTTTCTTTTGTATCTAAGGTTTTAGCTATTGTTTAATTTTAGCAAGTTACTATGTCAACACTAATCATTTTTCTTGTTTTTAATATATTTTAAATGATTAATCATCTTAAAAATTCAATCCAAAATATGGGAGTTAAACAAAAAATCACTTCGGAAAAAAAATGAGACAAAAGACCGGAAAATGAAGAACACTCAATGATAATGAGAAAATTGAAGAAAAACGAACGAATAGAAGATCATTTTGTGAATTTAACCATTGACTACCACCGATGATAAGAGGGAAAAATTAGTGCGACACGACCAATAATAGTTACGGTAAACCGTAGTAATTGTCGATTCCGATCCAACGATAAGCTTGATCACCAATTCATCATTCTGAAAAATAGTCAAATCAAATCTATAAACAACCTCAACCCGCCGAATACGTATTGTAAACTGAATTATCAAATATGTCACTATTAACCACTATCACTAAACGTTATCGTCGATCCTAGTTATTACTCTGATCCTCAGAGCAAGCAACGGACAACAACATCTCATCAACGAAAGAAGCTTGTGAAACTTACGGTGTAACTCACCAAATCGGTGCACGAATCAAGCCGGTCCAAGTCGACCACCACTGCGTTGTACAGTTGAACCTTCTCCTCCGAGTTGCTCAACATTCCTCGAGCAAAACTGATATGCTAAAATTAACCTTAGAGCTACTCTCTCAAATTAAGAGATCACTGTAGTACTTAGGGATTGAATCCACATGGACTCCAATTCACACAATAGATTATCAGTATATAATTAAGCTAAACCAGAAAGATTGTATTAAAAGAAACAAGA
>OVAQ01001017.1:5145-21937 GCA_900406345.1 Erysimum cheiri | reverse complement strand
CACCTTGTTGCTATGATATAAATAAACCAGATGAAAAAAAATAAAAATAATAGTAATTAATATTTTAAGTTCAGAATTTTTGGCTCGCAAGAAATGTGTATACACTTGTTTGGTTGTCCATCGATGATGTTTGGTATCAATGAAAATTGAATGTTTTCAATAGACACTTGAACATATTACGGAAACAAGATTATTTATATGGTATCTTTTTTTGCGTTGGTTGGTCCACTGACATGAACAATCTATACATAAATTTATGTAGAAGAAACAAAAAGAAATGACAATTTCATTCCTTATCCCTCAGTCGATGATGCAAGTGTAATATGGATAAGAATGCGNTGACAATTTCATTCCTTATCCCTCAGTCGATGATGCAAGTGTGTAATATGGATAAGAATGCGCATCCAGTGTGATCTTTTTCTTTTGCTTTTATTTTAATAAGAAAAACGAAACAGAACTTTTTATTGAATTATTGATTTCATAATTCTTCTAAAATTGGACCTAAAATCTTCTTGGTTTATTTCCCAAATAAAGATAGGTTCAGCATGATTTTATGATAATAACTCATTTCATTTGTGTCTAATTTTTTTTTTTTTTTTAAATATCGGTTTAAAGTTCAGATTATTTGCTTCGTATTTCTGTTGAACTTTTCGTGTTGATAATAATGCCCATTCCGTTGAAATGTTCATTCGTATTTTTGTTGAACTTTTTCTTGGTTGAGGTGATATAAGTACTTTTTCTGTTACATTGAATGATGGGAATTAATAAGTAATAAAATGTAGATCTTATCTGCTAATGTCAACATCATATGAATATGATGGTGGTGGATAAATGTCTAACGTTATAACAGCCGCATCCCTTTTATCTTAAGCACCCAACCAAACTTCATTATTAGTCCTTTATAACGTTATCTGTCCCTCCTTTGTTTTCAACACTTTGCTTTATTCGCAATCAACCAATTATACTCCTTTAGAGTTCATTATTATACTCTCTTTTTTTCTACTTAGATTTCATAATATACACAGTACTCCTTTTTTGCCATATGTATACCTTACTATATGCAGAAGAAGTTAAAAATATGCGAGGTATCTCTTGCTCAAAAGAAATGGGCGTACACTTGTTATCCATATCCTGGACGAATAATAAAATATTAGCTTTTCCTAAATATTACATATAAAGACAAAATATTTAAATAGTTAGTATTAAAATTTGCACCAAAAAAAAAAAAAAACAAAAGTTATTAATCTCATAAAGACAAAAGAAGATAGATACAGTATATGTTTATAATTTAAGAAGATAATATAACAATCTACAGATTAAATTCATTATTGGTTAATTATACAGGTAAATATATAAAGAAAGTAGAAAACATTTCACACGGAGACTCTAATAATAAAGTCCCACCAAAAAAATCAAGAGAAGGTATCAAGGTAAGATAGACCGCAAGTGGATTTTGATTCCCTTTTTACCCTTTGTAAATTATACTATACTTTATTGATTTTGTAATTAGAACAGTGGGCAGTGGCACATAAAGTATTGAACATCGTCGTCTTGGGTATTTAACCCAAATACTGTACTCGGTAAAAATTACACTAATATTTAAAAAGAGACTACCTTCGATCGATGTTTTACTCCAATCTAATTATATTATGAAATTATATACAGATGTGTCTTTTTTTACAAAAAAAAAAAAAAAACTGACATTGTTCATGAGCAAGTTCCATGTTAGCATATATAAATTGCCACACGTCTAAGAAAAAATTAAAATTGAGAGAGTAAAATTGAAATTCAAGTGATATATATGGAAGTAGTTTTTTTTTCTTGGTCACAATAAATCAAAATAGTCTATTACTCGAATTTGAAGTGGAGTGAAACTATAAAGTTTGCGATAATAATGTGCAATTTTCTTGACAAAATAAGTTTTGATGCAGACGATAAAAAAAGTTCATATGAGCCAAACCCAGCCAAGAACTGAGCCGCAAACAAGACCTAGTCCTAGAAACACAACCATAAAGACGGCTGCAAGTTCTGCTTCTGATGCATGAACTGTTTTGGGAGCCAAGATCATGAGCACGCTAGTGAGGTAACCGTTGGTGAGGCCAAGCATGAACGTCAGAACAACCACTGGCACTTCAGTTCTAAGCCATTGCGGTCCACGCAGACATGCAGAGAAGAGAGGATAAAAGAGAAGCCTAACTATACAAGCCCATGTAGCCGATTTTATACTCTGCCATAGATAGAGTGCGGTGAGTGACTTGCCTACGAAATCTGAGATGTTGTACACTGTTATGAGCAAAATAGGATACCAACTTTGGAGAAGTCGGGACTTCAGATTCTCAGCTATAAATCCTGGAAATATCGATAAGGTAACGGTGTAGATTATTAGAATACCCGAAGCTGGCCACTTGATCTTCCTCCCAACCACCCATATTGTCAGAGTCGAATATAAAGGTTGGTGAAACTTAAGGTGTTGCTGCATTACTGGTATCTTGTGGAGCACGTTACAACAAATGAAGCAGCATAAGAGTATGGTAGAGCTGACTATGAAATAGGTATGAGCACTGGTACGCATCCCTTGCGGTGTCTGTGGAAGCGAAGCTTTAGTAGTAATCCTAAGGATGGAGATGATAATACCTAGCAAAAAGAGAGAAACTAATAAGCTTAATTTGGAGAAGTTCAACAGCTCAAGTTACAGAGCATGGGTTACTCTGTTTTGAGTTGTAACTCCATGATTATATATATATACAACTAAATTACATNCCCCCAATTTTTTTTTTTTTTTTTTTTTTTTTTTTTTTTTTTTAATACTAGGAGATTCTGGGCCGAAACCCGTAATCCTCCATGCACGAAACTACATCATGTAATATTAGTTTCGTCCCAAGCGTCACTCGAACCGGCGACCTCTAAGCTTCGCCTAGGATCTTTACCAATTGAGCTAACGACACTTGGTTACGCCAAATTCATTTGAAATTAAAAGAAGTTTACCTGAAGAGGCAGTGCCGGCGAAAATTGCTTGCATGTACTGTCTAGGAAGCTTTCCGGCTAAACCAATCAAACTTCCTCCGACCAATCCATCAGCTAAACCACAAAGCAGTACTGATCCAACCATCAAGAGGTAAGAAAAATCCTCGCTCTTTTCACCTTTCCAAACCCAATCTATGATTGGGGAAACCATCATGGAAATGATGAACATAGAAAACCCCAAGTTCATCCTCACTCTATAGCTCAACCTTGTGTTCCAAGTGATCATCAAAACCAGAACAAGGACCGAGCAGCTCATGTAAGCCACGGTAAAAGTCTTTTCTACATGCTTGTCGGGATACAGGCATCCAAAGTAATCAACGGCTGTGATCAAAGCGTTCCATGGTATTAAACTACCAGCACCCAACAAGAAATGGATCACGTACGCAACTCTGTAAGCGTCTCTTGTCTCCACTTCATCAACAAGCACTTTCTCATTCACCATTGTAATTCCTCTGTTTTTTTTCTCTCTTGATCTAACTACTTTGCGTTTTTGAAAGCTTCTTGATGTTGATTTCATTATAAAGCAATGGTGTTAGGGATTTGATTAGATGGTTGTGAGGTTTGACGGTGGCAAGAACAACACGAGTCACATCTTAATATTATTATTCGGGATTACGATTCTTTGATCTGGCTCTAGAGATCAGACCTATTACAGAGAAACAAGAGACTATATGGTTTTGGTGGGACACAAAACAGATGGGTTAGGATTAAAGTTGCTACTTTGTGCATGACATTGGTCGGGACTCGTCTTTTCAGTACCCTTATATTCCATTTAATGACTACTTCCATTTCTTCTTAATTATGACCAATGCCTTACTTTTTTTTGTTTCCACCCAAAACTTAAACTTACAAATTACTATATTAAGTTATAGTCGTCCGTGGGATTTTGTTTTTAATTTTATTGTAAGAATAAAAGTATTCCAAGTCTTACTGCTGATTAGGTGTTTCCCAAGGCTCGTAATAATAAATGAGTTATTACTATAGTACTAGCTAGTTTCATAATAGTAAAAAATTACTCAATGGACACCGAAGATATGAACCAATCGAGTGTGAGATTTGGGACACTGAACTAACGAGAGCACAAGTTGATGTCTGTTTCCGACACACATGCCCATACTTATTTTTCCTTTGTTTACTTATTACGTTGCCTTCTTCTTCGTGACCTCTTAGTCGCTCGAATAAATTTTAATAAGTATTTCCCTTCCTATTCTCACGGTTTTTTTTCTGCCCATTTTCACGGTTTCGTGTTTAAAATTTGGTCCTTTTTATTTTTAAAAATATACATTCCCATGATCTAAATTAAAAAATTTCTCACTATATAACATTAAAAATGAAACGATATAAATGGATAAATGCATCTAACTATAAGCTAAATCAAAAATAAACTTTGCTCAAAATCAGTTTTTTGACTAGCTCTTACTCGAGTAACGAAACAGACACGATTGACTAAAACATTAATACTCAACCAGAAAAAGATTCGATCCATATTTGTTCTAACATTGATTATCCGCAAAATTGGTTCCACAGCCCTTTACTCTGCCCAAACGATGCAATAGGACAGAGGATTGCCCGTCTATATAAATATTCGCATATCTACATGTGTATAAGAATTGATTCGTGGAATTCCACTTCACCGGCCACATGTAAGGAAAAAAAAAAAAAGAACCAAGCAAAAAAGAAAACAAAAATAAAGATGGTTAGGAATTTAGAATGGTGACATCTCGTACAAGCCAAGTTAAAATTTATTATACCTGCAAGTGGGAAACAACTTTTTTTTCAAATAAAAAGATTAATTACAAAACAGATTGCTTCAGATATAAACCAACAATTTTCTTCATTACGATAAAAACTACTACTACTAATTGTATGATTAATGAAGTCGAATTAGAATCAAATCTATTAAACTGCACACAAAAATCTCTTAAGAATCGGGTCCCACACTGCGACAACTGTCTTCCAACACTTTCTAACCATTACATATCCAAAATAGCAGGTTAGTTCACTCATCAAATCTCTCAACTTGTCTTCCCCTCAAACAAAATGTAAATCCTAAAATTTAAAATCTATAATATAAAACCAATTCTTTAGATCTAGATATGTTTGGTTTAGAAATATTTATATACTACTATTAAAATATGATATTTCCTTGGTAGCGTAAAAGAAATCACAAAGAGAGTTACTCATTATCATTATCATACAATTATCATTGCCTCTCTATATATATATATATAAACGGAACACACAAACTTCACTCTCACAATCCTTCATCACATTTTTCATTTTTCTCTCTTCCAAAAGAGGAGAACAAATAAGTAAGAAATAAAAGAAATGATTCTCCACAAAATGGCGTTCTTGGCCGCTATTCTCTTCTTCCTCATTATCAATAGCAGCGTTCGCGTTCACAGCCGCGAAACGTTTGCTTGCGATACAAAGGACGCGGCAACAGCGACGCTGAGATTCTGCCAGCTGTCAGTTCCTATACCGGAGAGAGTAAGGGATTTGATCGGACGGCTGACGTTGGCCGAGAAAGTGAGCTTGTTAGGAAACACTGCGGCGGCGATCCCACGACTAGGAATCAAAGGGTACGAGTGGTGGTCGGAGGCTTTACACGGCGTTTCAAATGTGGGTCCCGGTACTAAGTTTGGTGGGGTCTACCCTGCAGCCACCAGTTTCCCTCAAGTCATCACAACCGTTGCTTCCTTCAATGCCTCTTTGTGGGAATCCATCGGACGGGTCAGATTCTCTCTCTCTGTCTTTTATCCATTAAATCAATTAAAACACCCATTTTCATACTATATATATTTTTTTTGTGACTCCGATCTAACTACTAAATACTTTTCACTATTTCCCCTGTGAAAATGACGTAAGTAGTAATGTTATTAATATATACATACATACATACAGCTCTCATCAATTTAAATGGCTGTATATATTAGTGCGATTTATATGTGAAATACTTTTAGTGGACCAATATATTCTCTTTTCTTGAAATGTTACTAATATTCGATTATTATGTTTAATTATAGTATGTAATAATTTGACAGTTCTCGTGTTCTATATAATTTGTCCTGAGCCTGTACTTCATGCAAACAACGTACGCACGAATCTCTTATTAGCCTACCGCTATTTAAAGTTAACTTTTTTAAAAATAAAACTAATTTATTTAAAGTAACTTACTTTAAATATTATTCTTCTTTTGGTTTGTTTTTAGGATATGCCTCCCATTTATGTCAAAGATCTGATTTTAATTAATTTTTAAATGTTATACTAGATTACTCGGATAATATATATTTTTATTTTTCGAACTAAAACTCGGATAATATATAAAAACAAAAATAATAGTACTAGTAAGTATATTTAAGGGATCATTAAAAAAGTAAGGAAATGAAATCTGAACATATCGTACGGGTTGCGCTAAAAACGAGGCATCAAGTTGCATATGAATCTTTTATCAACTTGCAACATTGGTCAAGCGCATATTATCATCTACCACGACTAAATTACGCCCTCGGGGATGCGCAGGTTGTGTCAAATGAGGCCAGGGCCATGTACAACGGTGGTGTTGGTGGGCTTACTTATTGGAGCCCAAACGTTAACATTTTGCGGGACCCACGTTGGGGACGCGGACAGGAAACTCCCGGTGAAGACCCAGTCCTTGCCGGTAAATACGCTGCGAGCTACGTCAGAGGTTTACAGGGAAACGACCACAGCCGGTTAAAAGTCGCTGCTTGTTGCAAACATTTCACAGCTTACGATCTCGATAACTGGAACGGCGTCGACAGATTCCATTTCAACGCTAAGGTTTGTTTCTTTTTTTTCTATTTTTGTCACACGCTTCAATTTATTTTTATTCATTATTCTCACGTGAGAGTTCGCACGTCCGAGTGTTTTGGGTATTGAAGGTAAGCAAGCAAGACATAGAGGATACGTTCGACGTACCGTTCCGTATGTGTGTGAAAGAAGGTAACGTTGCGAGCATTATGTGTTCGTACAATCAAGTTAACGGCGTTCCGACATGTGCCGATCCTAATCTCCTAAAAAAGACCATACGCAATCAATGGGGTCTTAACGGGTAAGATCACGCCACGTCAGCTAGAAACATTCCCAATATGGAGTTTAGAATATCGTTGACCATTTACTTCATTTGTTGAACAGATACATCGTGTCCGATTGTGACTCCGTTGGTGTTCTATACGACACACAGCATTTCACTGGCNCCAATATGGAGTTTAGAATATCGTTGACCATTTACTTCATTTTTTGAACAGATACATCGTGTCCGATTGTGACTCCGTTGGTGTTCTATACGACACACAGCATTTCACTGGTACTCCTGAAGAAGCTGCGGCTGATTCCATCAAAGCTGGTATGTTAATTGTTAATTTAATTACTGTATATTTAATTACTAGTATTTAAAAGTCCTTAAATTACTAGTTTTGTGTATTGTGTAGGCTTGGACTTGGATTGTGGCCCGTTTCTAGGAGCCCATACAATTGATGCGGTGAAGAAAAACCTGTTGCGTGAGTCAGACGTCGATAATGCCTTAGTCAACACGCTAACAGTCCAAATGAGACTAGGTATGTTCGACGGCGATATAGCGACTCAACCCTACGGACACCTTGGACCTGCACACGTGTGTACACCGGTTCACAAGGGGCTAGCTCTCGAAGCAGCTCATCAAGGAATCGTCCTACTCAAGAATCGCGGATCGACTCTCCCTCTCTCGTCTTTCCGTCACCGTACAGTCGCCGTAATCGGACCGAATTCTGACGCGACTGACACAATGATTGGTAACTACGCAGGGATTGCTTGTGGATATACCAGTCCGGTTCAAGGAATAACCGGTTATGCACGAACGATTCACCAAAAGGGTTGCGCGGATGTACATTGCATGGACGATAGATTGTTCAATGCCGCGGTTGAAGCGGCCCGTGGAGCTGATGCGACGGTTCTTGTGATGGGTCTGGATCAGTCAATTGAAGCTGAGTTTAAGGACAGAAACAGTTTGCTTTTGCCTGGGAAACAACAAGAGCTTATCATTAGAGTTGCTAAGGCCTCTAAAGGCCCAGTTATATTAGTATTGATGTCTGGTGGGCCTATCGATATATCTTTTGCACAAAAGAATCGGCAGGTTTCAGCAATTGTTTGGGCCGGGTATCCGGGTCAGGAAGGTGGAACCGCGATCGCCGATATTTTATTCGGCAGTGCTAATCCCGGAGGGAAGCTTCCGATGACTTGGTATCCGCAAGATTATTTAACGAATTTACCAATGACAGAAATGTCGATGCGGCCAATCCACTCGAAGCGGATTCCGGGTCGGACCTATCGCTTTTACGACGGTCCGGTTGTTTATCCGTTCGGGCATGGTTTGAGTTACACGCGCTTTACTCACAGCATAGCCGACGCGCCTAAAGTGATTCCTATAGCTGTCCGTGGTAGAAACGGCACCGTTTCAGGGAAATCAGTCCGTGTCACGCACGCTAGGTGTGACCGTCTGTCTCTAGGAGTCCACGTGGATGTGACTAACGTTGGGTCGAGAGATGGGACTCACACCATGCTTGTGTTCTCGGCTCCGCCAGGTGGAGAGTGGGCTCCGAGGAAACAGCTAGTTGCTTTTGAGAGAGTACACGTGGCGGTTGGGGAGAAGAAGCGTGTGCAGGTGAATATACACGTGTGTAAGTATTTAAGTGTAGTGGACCGAGCCGGGAACCGAAGGATTCCGATCGGTGATCATGGGATTCATATTGGAGACGAGAGTCATACGGTGTCGCTTCAAGCTTCTACTCTTGGAGTCATCAAGTCTTGACTCTTTTTTTTTTCTTTATTGTTGTTGTCAAAATATTGGTAAGAGATCGTTTCTAAAGAAACGAATTGGATTGTTGTAACACGCCAATTGATGTGAGGATAGTCTGTAAGGTAAAAAGGAAAGAAATCTGGTTCTTATGATTCAAGACATATTATTGAAATTGAATTGTATGGCTTCTGATTTTTGATAATAAAGCTTCTTTTGGGATTTGGTAGGAAAATTATTTTCTTCCTCACGAATCAAGAACTTAGGATATCTTTCTTTTTTCGTCCATTGAGAATTTAAAGCACAGGAACAAAACTAGAAGAAAAATTTCAACTAGTACATGAATATGTGCAACTTAGTGAGAAACAGAGAACAAATATATTATCTAATTCTTACTTTACATTATTCTCTATATAATTCTGTATGGTCCTCTTATTTCTCTATTTGAAAACCATTCAAACCTCTAATGTGCATGCAAGCTTATGCGTATGTAATGTTTTAATTTACACATATATAAATCTAGTTAATCTAGTTAGATTATATTTCTTTTTCAGAAATGTAGTACTTAGATCTATGTATTGCATATTCTGTGGAGTACTACTCAAATATACACACCTATGAATCTGATAAATACAAACACTTTTGCTATTTACTTCTAAAGATTGCCGTTTAATCCTACTTCTTGGAGTAGGATGAAAGAAATCTATAGATATGTATAAAAATACACATGCCTTGCGTTTTTGTCNACATTTGGTAAATCCAAAAGCAAAGTGCATTAATTTAAACAGTTTTAACAAAACAAACCAGTTTATTTATCAAAAGAAAAGAGACAGACAAACAAGTAACGCTAGTCTAGGACGTGGCAATAAACAAATAGTAGAATACATGAGTCTTTTGGCTTTCGAGAACTCCGTTTTGTTCTTACATAAACGTTACGATACTGTCAAATTGTCAATCCTACTTTTTCCTTTCTTTTCTTTCCAAATGTAAGTTGATTTTTGTAACACTCCATGGTCAATCCATTGTCCACATTCGACATAAGTCAGATTGAGCTATAAGTTTCAAGGGCAAATCCGTCATTCTAGCTCTTTTTATCTTCCCTGTTATCAAAGCTGTCTCGTTTTTATTCATTACTTGACTTCACATGATTTTCAACTCTCTCTCTCTCTCTCGTTCTCTACCGTCTTTTTACTTTCCACCTGTCTCTCAGACATTTAAATTCACTCTGTATTAAGAAAAACAGAGATCTCGTTTTCTCATTGCTTTTCCGGCTAATTCGAGAACCTGTAAAACTGCTGCAATGACGATTCATCCATGGTGGAATCACAACAAAAAGGTGAACTTTTCAGGAATATCTTCTTTCAGCGTTTCGATTTCTGGATACGGGTCTTTAGTACATATCCATGGATATTCATTAAAATGTCTCATTTCTCTCCAGAAAGTGGACAAGTACATGAAGAATGCGACGAGCTTGTTAAGGAGCCACGATTCGAACGACGTCGTATCAGCTCTCAGCCTTTTAAACTCAACTCTTTCTCTCTCTCCTCGCCACGAACTCGCTCTAGAACTCAAAGCCAGATCGCTTCTCTACCTTCGTCGCTTCAAAGACGTCGTCGGTTTGCTTTACCATTACATCCCCAGTCTTATAATCGATGACGAAGATCGCAGCGTCGTCTATGATTCATCGGAGTCATCCTCTCTCAGGCTTCTTCTTCCGTGTGACGCACCGAGTCATGACTCGTCGTTCAAGTGTTTCTCTTATTCCAACTTAAAGAAGAAGGTCATGGCAGGGTTACGTAATAATTCCGAAGGACAAGGGCAATGGAGGTATTTCACCTTTTTAATACTGACCCGGAATTTATTTAACCCGACCCGGAATGACTCGGATCTTCTCTTCTCTGTGGNAAGAAGAAGGTCATGGCAGGGTTACGTAATAATTCCGAAGGACAAGGGCAATGGAGGTATTTCACCTTTTTAATACTGACCCGGAATTTATTTAACCCGACCCGGAATGACTCGGATCTTCTCTTCTCTGTGGCAGATACGTGGTTTTGGGTCAAGCTTGTTACCATCTAGGTCTAATGGAAGACGCAATGATTCTACTCCAAACCAGTAAAAGCCTTGCCACGGCCGCGCTCCGCCGCGAAAGCATCTGCTTGTCCGACGACAGCTTCATCCTTTCCACCTCCGCATCTCAGCCTCCACCAATGACCCAATCCGAGATCGTCTCGCAAATGCTCTCCCAAATCAAGATCTTCCTCCGACGGCGCACGGCGGCGCTCGCAGCATTCGACGCCGGTCTCTACACCGAGTCGATCCGTCATTTCTCTAAGATCGTAGAGAGCCGTCGCGGCGCACCGCAGAGTTTCCTCGCCGATTGCTTAATCCGTCGCGCCTCCGCCTATAAGTCCGCCGGCCGAATCGCGGATTCCATCGCCGATTGCAACATGACCCTAGCCTTGGAACCGTCGTGCCTCGAAGCCTTAGAAACCAGAGCCGATTTGTTCCGATCGATACGGTGCTTCCTCGATTCACTTCACGATCTAGAACACCTGAAACTACTCTTCAATTCAATTTTACATGACCGGAAACTAACCGGTCCGGTTTGGAAACGGCACAATGTCCGGTACAGAGAAATCCCGGGGAAATTATGTGTATTGACCACTCAAATCAAACAAATGAAGGAGAAAATGACTAAAGGAGAAATCGGTAATGTGGATTATTACTCTCTGATGGGCATCGAACGTGGGTGCTCGAGATCGGAGCTGAACCGAGCTTACTTGTTGCTGAATCTAAGACATAAACCGGAAAGAACAATGACCTTTATAGACCGGTTCGATATTACCGATGAGAAAGAGTTAGATTCGATTAAGAACCGAGCCAGAATGTCGACTTTGTTACTCTTCAGATTGATCCAGAAGGGATACTACGCCGTAATTAATGACATCAAAACGGTAGAAGCGACATCCGCAAAAGCAGTTACAATCGAAAATCAACCAATTAAAACGCCGATCAATGACAACAAAGCAGCAATGGCGGTTGTGGCGAAGAACAACAACAATTTAGATGTGGTTAAAGGAGTGTTTTGTGGAGATATGGCGGTGGTTGAGAGTTTGATTTCCCGTGCCGGTTTAAGACAACCAATTCCGGTTTAGTTGCATGTCATAGGATTTTGAAGATCTGTCTCTCTTTTTTATTATTTTTTTTTACTTGCGTTAAAGAGTTAATTTTTTTTGACATTGGACAATAAAAGTACCCTTTTCTATGTCTTTGCACAGAAAACCAAAATTAATTGTATTTTGACATCATATTTTTGTGAGAATGACATTAACATTATTAAACTCGTAATATGAGCGTATCGAGTAATTGAATGTCTAACCGCCGATTAACCGACTCATTAACTATGACAAAATCGATACATTGTTGCCATCGTCAGACGCATAAATGACTTGATTAATCATAATTTGTTTTTCCTCAAGGCAAAATTACCATTATTACTTCAAGACCTCGATATGTTAGAAAAAGTGAAAAATAAAAAAGGTTTGAAAGTTGAAACTACCCAAGTAAAAGTCAACATCTTCATCCCACCTAATTTGGTGGTTAGGAAAAAGTCAAAGCTCTCGTAACTATTTTTTCAGGTGGAAAGTAAATATGATGAAAAAAAGAAAGTAAAAAAAAAAAAAAAAAGGAAAAGTCGGACAAATGGCAAATATAGCTTTAATCGAAGAGACTCAATGCAAAAGGACGAATCTTTTTCGATATAAGACGATATCTATTTGACATTCCGAAAGGTACATGAATCATCTATATGTTCAAATCTAGAGTAAAACAGCAAAGTTTATAGCGGTAATAGCATTTTAACGCCATTACTGCTGTCTTCAAGTTCTCAACTCCGTTAATGTATCCACCATTGAAAATCCATAATACTTTAAATTTACGGTTAACTCTTTCCAAATTTTCTTCTGTATTTGGTTTGTGGTTGTGTATTTATAACTTTATATCCACTGTTATTTCAAAATTTAGACCCCTCTCAAATTATAAAGAAGATAACTACTTTGTGAAGCGTGCTACAATCTGTTGGAAACAAATGTGCAAATAAACTTATATAAACTTAAACTATGTATTATTAATGTTTTACATAAGCCATTGACACCAACTACACTTCTATTTCAGATCTTCGAGAAAACTGCACAAAAACCATAAACGAGAATGGAAAAGTTAACAAAAAACGCTCTTAACCCGATTAAAATTAGGGTTTATATTAGGGTTTAAACTTTACGCCAAAATAAAAAATTAATGAAATAATCGAGAGCGATTAGGCTTCAGGTGTCATCACATGCGCGTGGGGTTAAGACGCTCCAGCTAAAATATTCATGGTCGTATTCGTATAATTAGACGGCGTGTGATTGGTGGCAACGTGTCTTGTTGGATTGGATAAACATCAAAATCCATTGGGCCACTTTCTTGACAACTCGCCCAACTGGTTTCTCTTTTCGTAGAACATAATTAAATAAAATAATAGTAATAATATAGGATGCGACCAGTCTATATTATTCATTTCTTTGCTGTGAAAAGGATATTAAAATTCGACTTAATACAAATCATGTCTACGATTAGACAGCTTTTCCACACAAAATATCTTCGCAGTTTGAAAATAATTGAAGTCGGATTGATAAGCCTCAAATTACAAAATTAAATTAATTTCTCGAAATTACGTCTTGACAAAGTGATTGATTATTCTTTTTTTTTTTTTTGCTTTTTCTATGGAATTTTCAAGAAATTTTAGCATCGGTGGTTAAAAGTATGAATGTAAGTTACATATATATAATATATACATATATACACACACATACTGGTATACACATGATTGTTGACTAGTAGAGTGTAGTCAAATTGGTNTCTCGAAATTACGTCTTGACAAAGTGATTGATTATTCTTTTTCTTTTTTTTTTTGCTTTTTCTATGGAATTTTCAAGAAATTTTAGCATCGGTGGTTAAAAGTATGAATGTAAGTTACATATATATATAATATATACATATATACACACATACTGATATACACATGATTGTTGACTAGTAGAGTGTAGTCAAATTGGTTCTTCTCACTTGTTTCTTTAAAAAAAATTATATTACAAAAATTAAATATTGGTCCCTTTCCTTCCCTTTCCACAACCTTTATGCATGAAACCAATGTATCTAACAGAAAGAAAAAAAAAGGCCTCCAATGGCCCCAACAAACAAACAAACAAGTAATACGAATAAAGAATGATCTAAACCGGCCATACCAAAATTCGGTCTGAACCGGTATAAGCAACGACCATCATCCCGCCAAATAAAAAATTTTCAACGGAAACTAAAGATGTTGAAAGCTTCAAGGCACAACAACTTAACCGGAAACAACAGAACAACGATCAAAGGCATGTGTTGAGACGCTACAAGGCGGCTAAATCGCTGCAACGACTTTCTTCCTGTCTTCATCATCCCGGAGAAATCCTGACTGTTGATTTGTCCATTACTGATCGCAATCCCCGAGCTCCCGCTTTCTCTAGCCACCAGAATTGGCCACCAGAGACTCCGGCGATGCTCCCTTTTCGCTCTCCGTATCTGATTGACTTCTTTTTTTATCACGCTCCTAACCGATTTCAGGTAGGAGTTCATGTCATGATCTCTTTGGATTGTTCCGCCCGACCCGTAAGCTGATCTGTCGCTGAGAATGTCGAGAGGATGCGGCGTGTTCAAGAAAACCGTCTGGGCAGCTAATAATCGTTGCTCCTCAGAATTTTCATGATCCGGCGATTCAAAATCACCAGTTAGAAGATATAAACCGTTTCCGGGAGGAAGAAGTTCATGTCCGGGAGAGAATGTCTCATCCGGTTGAAGAATCAGAAGCTCGCCCATCGGTGAATACAAAATACTCTGCAAGAAAAAATGTCATTACCTACAAGAATTCTGCAGCATAGCTAGCAATTTATGAGGAAATGTAGTCGTAGTACCTGTTTGTTAAGACAAGGATGGGTACGGAAATTTCCATTGACAGCTTTGAGAAGCTCGGCAACATGGTATGGGTAATTACAAGAAAAAGCTCTCGGTACAATGTCACGGTGCATAACGATAGCTTGAACATGGCTTTTAGGCAATCCGAGTTTTTTAAGAAGACGGTCGCCTCCACATAGTACAAATGGCGCACCAAATGTTATAACTGGGAGTAAAGAAGAAACAGGTACTTCTCCTCTAACCAGTAACATGAGGTTTAGTAATAGCGATAAGCTTCCGCCTAATGAATGCCCGGTGAAACGGAATTTAGCGCTGGTCCCGTGTGTTTTGATATGGGCTTTAACTTCAGGTAGCATTTGTTCATACATTCCTTTTGCAGCTTCGTATATTCCTCTGTGAACGATCGCACCAAGTCCCTAATAGATCAAAAAACAGGTCCTTGTCAGTTCTAAATCGAATCATTTCTGAAATTGTCGAGATTGTAAGGCGAAAAATACCTCAAATTCAATAGGCTCAAAGAGTAAGTTTGCTTGCCAAGAAGCTAGAGATTCAGATCCCTACAAGCGATTTCACAAATCTCATCAACACATTAAGAGAATGATATCTTAAAAAATGAACCAGCTTTTGAAGCTCTTCCTTATTCTTACCTGAATCACAACAAACCTAGTGTGGCTCTGATCATCATCACATATAAACCAGTCGCAGGGAGACGAAATTGTCGACTTCAAATCGTCTGCAACGGCTTGCTTCACCTCTTCTTCAGCGGCAACAACAGAAGTAACAGAATAAGCGACGTCTGATGACGACTCCGCATTTGCCAATTTCTGGTCTTTCTTGTCCGAATTCTCGGCTTTTGATGAAGAATTAAAAGGAAGTATGTTGTTGGTACGAGAATGAAGGTAAGAAGCAGCTGATGCAACGATCTCATATGCCGCAGAAGCACTAATCTTACGACCTTTGTCCTTCTCTTCTTCTTCAACTTCTTCTTCTTGCTCATCTGGCTTAGTCTCACCTGAAACTTCACCATTCCCAGCTTTTAACGCTGATTCTGTTTTCTCAGCTGATGAAGTTACAAATCTAAGGCCGTAATATTTCGACAGACTCGCAGGCTGCAAGGAAAATGCCACAAATTAACCAACATCATAATGCAACAAACACAATACACATTGTCTCTTCAAAATTCGAATCCTTTGTTTCGGAAATAAAAAATCGAACCTTGATTTTTGAAATTGAATAAGCCAAGTTCCCCAAATACGACATTTGAGCGTAGAGTTTTGATTCGGGTAACGAAACTCTCCTGAGCAATTTCGAGAAGGATTCTCTATCGAGCTGAAACTTGTTTGCTTCGTCACCATCATCTTCCAAAATCGAACATACATCGCATCCACCATCATCTTCAGATAATACGGCGTCGTCTAATTCAACCACCTCGTCTTCATCTTCTTCTTCGTCGTCATCATCATCATCTTCTTCTTCTTCATCCTCTCTATCTCTCCACAGAGATTGCACATCCAAGATCTTCAAAACCCAGCTCCCATTACGTCTCTCCGTCTCCTCCGCGATTGGCTTTCTAGAATCGCCAGAATCAACCAAAACGGCGTCGTCTAAACACAACCCGCTTCGCCTCCTCGACGCAATTCCTCCACCGCCGCGAGACCAAAACGGAGTCAATGGGTACTTAAACGAGAACCCAAAAGGTCCTCTTTTTTGCGACGGTGCCGTTGCAGTTGCTCGGACTTCAACAATTCCACCGCAACCGCTTACACCGTTTCCAACCGCAGTGATCGCTGGAAGAACGCCGTGTAAACCGCTATTCAAACACAAACTGTCCATCGTTTTGTTTTTTGTTTTTTTTTTGTTCCTTTGATTTGGGAACGTCTCTCGGGGTTCTTCTTATTCACAGGTTCAAATTATTAACGATCTTTAAAATTTGTTTAGAATGTGAATAATAAATACCCACAGAAAGATTTTAGAATACAGAAA